>CM043016.1:94684373-94950615 GCA_023690525.1 Holotrichia oblita | reverse complement strand
AGTCTGGATTGCCGGTCTAGGCATCACAAAGGCCATGCCCTCGACACTGATGGGCAACCATGGGGCCTATAGAGGAAAATGTAATGGTTGCAAAAGTTTATCTGGCAAAGCAGGTGACTATGCTTCTAAAACGTCGACACGGGACCAGATGGCGAAGCTGTCAGATTCAGGAAGCTCCCCCTACATCTTCCAGATCCAAACAATCGCCATCCAGACTTGCATTGAGAGTATTTTAAACTGCCCGCATGAAAATGGACGGGTCTTTCTGACCGAGTTGCCTTTCAGTACGAACCGACCCGTACAGTAGAAAAAGAAAACAAATTAAAATCAGAATGACATCGGTATTGACGATCAGAAAGTTTATATGTGTATACTAGAAGAAAGAAATATTATGTGTAACCTAATGACAAATTATTATTAGTAAAATATATCATATACATAAGTATATTTAATACAAACCTATTCAAAGATCTGATTATTTTACTCAATAAAAGTAGATCAGGAAATCTCGAAAGTGTTCAGTTCAAGACGACTACTTTCGCACTAGCATCGGGTACGTCGCATCATTCTAACGAAAATCTAAAGTGATTTCATTAGACGTTAATGGTATTATAATGATTATCCGAACGCAAACGTCAAATACCTGTACTAAATATGGGAACCAATCCTCTCAATAGATAATGAAAGTAAGTACAAGTAAGGAATTGTATGTAATATATTTTAATTATGTTGTAATATATTTATCAGTTTTCTAAGTATAAATGTTTCATTGTATAACCCCTGCAACATATTTTCAATCAAACCTTAACTTCTTTGTGTTTCCAATGGTTGTTCTGAACGAAATCGTACACGATATCGAGTAAATAGTACGGAGTGCTTGGCTCTTGTAATATAAAAGTTCTATGGAATGATCAATGTATTATACCAAAGTGCATATTAAAATAAAAATTGAAGTTACAAAACATTTTGAGAGCCTGAGTACCACATAAAATGTTTTGCTTCGTTCTTGTATAAGACGTTTCAAATTTCTATCTACCATAACTTCCAAAATTCTTGTGGATTTAATAAAGAAACACTAAAATTACCTAGATTTACATTTTTGATATTATAAAACGTACAATTGCGATATAGAGGACAACTTGTTTTCTCGTTATCTATCGTTAATATATTTATAGCTGGACAAACTAAAATAATTTCTTTCACAATGTTGAATATGTCGGTCACATACAGTACTCCGACTTTCTACAACGTTGTTTCTATAAAATCGTTCAAATGCAAGGAAATCGTTTTTAAAGTTTAGATTTTGACAGCTAAGGTGTTTTCATAACAAAAGTGCTTGCACTGTTTGAGATCATCAGTAATCCCCCTTTGTTTACTGTTAACCTTATTAGAAATTCCTTCCGTTTTCGGAAGAGAAAAGTCAAACTAGTACTAAATTATATACTGTTATCGATAATTTACTTATGTATTTTCTAGAGAGTGGTTTAATGGCCATTTGCACCGCATTGTATAAGCACAGCTTTACCATTAAAGTATTAATGGTAAGCCCCGCTTAAACAATGCGGTGCAAACGGCCATAAGTCCTTCTTACTACTTTTTACAGCAATGCTTGAGGACACGTGTTTACAAGAACATTAGATGAGGTGAAGAACATGATTCGTTAACAAATTGTTCAGAATGTATAAACTCTAATGAACATCATCTGTAGCAGTTGATTTTCACTACGAATGTACGTATCGCAAAATACTAACTATCGCAAACGTTTTTCAACAACCAAATTGCTTAAAGCGTAAACTAATGGTTTCAAGATTATTTAGAAACATCATTTTTTTATGGTCGTCCTGTATTTACTTTCGAGTACTTCGGACAACCACAAACAGTGAACGCACGTTAGACCTGCTGATAGATGCATAAGCAATGTGTGGTCGACTGTAACTGGAAAGCGCTACGTTATGTTCTATCTGACGCTCTCCCTGTATTATTTCTTCGCAACACCTTGATGAGTCTAATATGCACGTACGCAGGCGCAAGTCTATTGCTATCTCAAATGTATTCTGTCGTGCTTGAGCATTTCGACCTGTTGATAGGGTCTTCAATATGAGAGCAGGCATAGGATTTTAATATGTTAGATAAAGAGATACAACGAATGCATTCGTTCAAGCAAACAGTATCGATATACCTTTCCTGTGTTAACTAAGGGACGTCTCTTCGCTGTTCTTTTTCATCTTACACTAAACGTATCAACAGGTCGTGCGTGCGCTCCCGGTATACGGCAACCGTACTACAATCATACATACATTATTACATCGGAACTATAAAAATTTCGCAGTAGCTTTTAAACGATTTAAATCGCAACACAATAAGGTCATTGATTTTAAATTCCGCAAGTACATTAGTTCAGTGTATTGCTCTGGTATCGTAATCCAATACAATATGATTTATGCGTTATTGTAATGACAATTAATCAACAAACACACATTCATGTATTAGTCCGCGGTAATGCTAACGGCAGTAAAATTATTTATAGGACACGCTGCTGTAGAAGCAACAACATAAACACTGCATAATCATATTGTAATATAAATTTTATTAACCATCGCTAAAAGTAGCGAAAGATATATATAAATCCTTACAGATTTATAGATTACGCAAACATTTATAAATTAAATTCAAGACTAAAGAATAGATCCCCGACGCACAACATAAAAATATATCCCGCAACAGCTTCTTTTTGCTGTTCATCACGATCTTTTCATCATCTCGAGTCTACCACACAAGTTGGTTGTAGCTGTATTTAATTAATTTTGTTGATAAGCTAAATAAACGAAGATTTATTAGAGAAACTGCATACAGATCTCTTTCATAAGTTTTCGATTCAACTATTATTTGCCATTGAACTTTAAACGTTACCAGTTTGGCGTGTTATGAATTATATACACGTGCCAACTGATCTGAAAACGTGATACAGACCAGCGTGGTCTACGTGCGTTTAGAGTTACGCCATTGATTACTATGTAGGAAGCTAAACACTTCCAAGCTTTCCTGAAGTGCAAACGTATTTAATAAGTGTTAAACCTGTTACAATAGTATCAATAACATCACCTAAAAATAACACATCCAACAAAAATATTAATTACAGAAAAAATATGAGAAAATCATTAAACAGCAAATTGCAAATTGCTAATTATAAAAAAGGACTTGTCAGTAAATTTAGTACTAATTTCATTTTATAAGGAAGTCTTCACAAAAGTAACAGAGTTCTTAATGTATATAGCATAGGTATGTTATACCATCATTAATACTGTTAACCACAGGAATGTGAATCAATATTTTAGGTTACAATGTGTAAAACTGATCCTTACGAAATTATAAGCAATACTTTATCAAATGTACCTAACTAGAATGTGTTAGGATAGATCGTCATGAAAACTGGTATCAGAAGCAAAATCAATATTATTTCGATAGGGTATTCAGTTTTTTTGCACTATTAGGGTAACACCGGCAATTCGGCAGTTCAGATTACTATAAAACTTTGCAGTCGGCAGAAATATGTTACTATAAGCACAGTATACAGGGTGTTAAAAAAAGTTTGTCAGATATTTTACCCAATTATAGTACTGGTGGAAATAAACAAAAAAGTCTTAGTCAACATGGGTCCGCAATTCAACTGTTTTTGACATATAGTCGATTGCATATTGTTGTAATAGGATACAAATTTTCAAAGAAATTCTGATCGCAATGTAAATTAAACAAATGGTTATTTAAAGTAAAACTAAATAAATTGTTCTACATGTCCACCGTTCATTTCTAAACACGCTTCACACCTTCTCATGAACGATCGACGCACTCGTTCGAAAATTCCTGGAGTCCTCCGAATTTCGCAACAATTTACGATTCGTTGCCTGAGTTCTTCCAAATTGTTCACAGATCGTGCGTACACTAATTGTTTTAGATGCCCCCAAACATAGAAGTCTAGAGGTGTCTCCAAACAGTCTCCAAATATAGCAAGCCAAACATTTAGCGAAAAACGGTTTTGATGATGCAGTTCAACAACAGCATGAGGATTTTCATCTGCCCAGACGTGATTGTTATGAAAATTGAATATTCCGTCTCTTGTAAACCCAGCCTCATCACTAAATAAAATCTGAGCCGCAAAATTAGGAGTTTCTGCCAGCTTTCGTAAAACCCAATGACAAAAAACCCTACGTGGATCATAATCGAGAGGAGCAAGAACTTGCAAGCGTTGAATGTGGTAGGGATAGAGCTGCTGTTCCCGCAGAATTCTCCAAATGAAAGGATGACTGACGATCAGTTCTGCGGCAAGTCTTCGGGTGCTAATATTTGGGTTGTCTTCTACCCGTCTCAGAATATCTAATTCTACTGCGGGAGAAGAAACTGATCTAAGTCTACCAGAACCACCATTAATTTTAAATGAACCAGTTTCGAACAGCCGGATATGAAGTCTTGAGAAAATCTTATCACTCGGTAACAACCGATTTGGAAATTCTTCGGCATATATACGCCATGCTTCAGTGGCATACCATTCGCACGACCGTACATAAAATGCATATCGGCCATTTCTGCATTTGTGTACTTATGCATAATTTGAGAACAAAAAAATTGACGCAATGATAAATAATCTGATGACAGATGTCTGACAGAACTAATTTTAAGTCACAATCAGTTGTTTGACAAAGGGAACTATTCTCAAAACCGAAAAATGAATTTTTTTATTTTAAAATATGCAATCGACTCTATGTCAAAAACAGTTGAATTGCGGACCCATCTTGACTAAAACTTTTTTGTTTATTTCCACCAGTACTATAATTGGGTGAAATATCCGACAACCTTTTTTAACACCCGGTATATTTTTGGTAGTCTAATTTAATTGCACTAATTCAGAGTTCAGACTCCTCTAATTGTTTGCATTATTTTTAAATTTATGTACACTTAGAGAAATGTACTGTACACCTAAATATAATTATGTTAACATAAACCATAATTGATGGATACAGATGGATACATTTAAGCCATTAAAATAAATTTAAGAAAAGTTGCTATAACAATAATTTATATTAAAAATGTAACTTTGTTGTTATAAAAATAAAATATATTTACATTACCTACTTTAGCAACTTACGCAATATAATATATACTCGAGATAAAGAAAAACTATATTAATCTCAAAAGTTTAATCTACTTGTAGGTACCTAGTATTTTTATAGCTGACGTGAATGTAAATTATCTTCCATATTGTGTAAATATATACAATACAAAATTAAACAAAAAAAAAACATAAATAAAGTAAAAGTACTATATCTACAAAAAAAAGAGAGTTTAGTGGATTTTGTACTTACTGTAGAAGAAAGTACTATGCATCGATATTATTAATTGGAATCAGTAGCCGCAGATTAACATACAGATGGAAATATACCAAAATATAAATCCAGCACAATCGCTATTGTTGAGGAGATGTCCACTCAGATTGTAAAGTAGCTTGTGGTATAAAAATGTGAACAAATGATCTAGACTAATCTAGACAGTTGGACATTAACTACATGAGAGCATAGCATTGTATTGTATTATAGAGAGGTTTCAAGTAAATGATTGCGACCTATTGATCAACTGTGATTACCCAATTCTATTAGTAATCTTGCAATCCGCTATTCTTAAAGAATTCTAAGATTAATTAGCTGGCATGGCTTTAAATTGCTCTGGCGTTAAGATCGCCTTTCCTGGATACTAAAATCTTAATCTCCGAACTAGTGCTACGCATTTATAAAGTATATACAGAGCGGTCTCGGTAGAAAGTTCGCAAAATCGATACCTTTCTGAGATGGTATCTTAGAGAGCAATAACTGCTTAGGTCCGTAAGTTTTTTTTACTCACCCTTTCTAAGATCAAGAATCTTTTTCTTCCAATTTGGAAACAAATTTATTAATTTAAGTTGTCGGAGTAGACTCTGTGTGAGTTCATATTATAAAGGTAGTATGCAATAAAAGGTCCAAATTTATAAATTTCTTTGCTTGAATTTGTTCGGGTGTTGTTCTCCGGAGGAATGCCTTGTCCTTTACCTCCCGTAGTTGAACTTCTGTTGTAAGTTGGCATTTGGAAAAGCCAAAGAAAGCTTCCAGTCCAATAAAATGCATATTGACTTCCTATTTTGCCAATTCATTTGCCTTAGCATTTCCTTACGTGCAAACTTAACCAACGCCTGGATTGACCAGTTGGATGGTCAAAAAAAAATAAACCCAATGCGCTTATTAATGAAAAAATCACTCCATAAGCAACAGCCAAAGGTTTTCCTGATAAACTTAACAGTTGGTTAGAAAACAACTGTAGAATACTGGAAAG
This sequence comes from Holotrichia oblita, assembly GCA_023690525.1. Classification (NCBI taxonomy): domain Eukaryota; kingdom Metazoa; phylum Arthropoda; class Insecta; order Coleoptera; family Scarabaeidae; genus Holotrichia; species Holotrichia oblita. The sequence continues at coordinate 94,944,261 of CM043016.1, read as the reverse complement.
TACTTTTCACTATTAGCGGATGATTGATGGCCAAAGAAGGAGCAACAGCAGCGAACCGTCACATGCATAATTGGAGCTAACCAAGAAACAGGGCTGTTTGTCAACTTGTGAATTGTAATCCTGTCGATTAAAGTTATGTCAAAGATACATCATTTCAAATTTTATATGCAAATATTGCAAAAATGAAGTACTTCCTCCTGGTATAATTTTCTATGCCTTAAGCACACAAACCTGCAGTTTTGCGTGCATATCCTATTGCAAAGTAGTGCTTTAGCGTTGGCAAAAGCAATTAAATATTACTGACATATAAAATTGTCCCTATCAGTACATTGCCCTATGTTATAACTATTCTCACTTCCGAGAGTAGCATATTGGATTTTCTATGGTTTACATTTCAACCACATAACTATGGAAACGTTGTGCAATTCAATTTTGTATAGCATATAAATTATGTCATACATATATTCAGTCATCGACAGTAAAGGTACCCGTCCTTTACTTTCTTCTGTTAGATGTTTCTGTTTTTAACCTTCCATATTCTTGAGTTCTTTTAATTTCCTCACAATTAATTAGAATTTCCGTTTCTCCTATATCACTTGCTAGTTCCATAACCTCTTTTGTTATTCATTTGGATATACCAATGAATTTGCATATTTTTCAATATACTTTGCGTTTCTATACTCTCTGGTACAATTCTTTTGTCATTGGAGAAGGTTTTCGTATATCTGTACTTTATGCCTGTATATACCAATGGACTGAATATGGTGCCATAAAAATTAAAATATCTCTATACTAAAAGTACTTTATTGGTATTTAAAGATGTTAATCACTAAAACGAATACAGGAAATGGAATGAAAATTTCGCAAAATGAAACTTAAGCATGAATTCTGAGGGCTTAATGATTTTATAGATATTAAATTATTTCTAGTTGTTTTTCTTTAATTATTGCTTATTGATAAGAAACAAATAAAACCGGCAAAATTAAATTCAACTTGTTGATAGATGTAATACTCTAATAAACTGTCACACATCACGTCAGACTAGCACTTACATATGCGTGTAATAAAACTGTTGTTCTCTTGAGAAACGTTTCTAAGTTATCGCATCTATATTTCTTCTTCTGATTACGATGTGCTGAGTATGTGGATCAGGTCGACGCGGAAACGAAGAATTACACAGTGAAAACTTTTCAGAACTGCTTGTGTCTTAGAAATAAAAGCGCAGCTATAAAATATATCCTAGTTGAATGGGTTATCGTTTTCGTTATATAATACTGTCTCACGTTTACTATTAATAAATTTCAACCAAATGCATTCACATTAGAAAGGCTACATATCAGAATATATCGGGAGTTTTATGCAGCCATTAAAAAGAATGTCGGAGAACTGACACACAAGAGAGCAAACAGTGTGTTTGTGTGAAGACGTTTGTTCCACTTGTCATATCAAGTGGCCTGCACTTATTTTGATACCGGATCAATATTGTATCTGTGACAAGACGTATACCATCTTAAATATTTGTATATATGTCGACGTGATTGACATACGGTAAAATATTGTAAGCGAGAATGTGTGTTTAAAAATCCTTCATAAAGTTCTTTCGTAATTCTTTAGGAAAATATACATAGGTACCTGCCTTCATCGAAGGTATAGTTATTATGTCAATTTTTACTATGCATTTATAATTATTGTACTTTTCATATCCCTAAGTAATATTAAATAAATCATTAAAAAGAAATGTGGTCAACCAAAGGTGGATATCCCAAAATCTTAAATGACATAAATGTTTTATATAAAATACGTACTTGTATATGCGTATGTAGTACATCTACGAAAGACAATTATTCCTTTGAAGGAAATAATTCAATTTGTTAAGCTCTGATCGAATTTATACAATTCTAAAATCACGTGTGAAGTAGGGGAACATATGTTCAGTTTATTCATATTGTAGGAGTATATTTAGATCACATAAATAAACAGACCTTGTCATTTACACATACCATTTTTAAATAGTAACCGTCAAAGAATATACGTATTTTTCCACGATTTTGCATATTTTGAATTTTCACTTTGTTCTAATTCTGTCTTTAGTCAGAACACACCGCTTCCTTGTTTGGATTTGGTGTTCTCTAGAGTTACCGCAAAATTTTTGAATTTCCATAATTTAATTGTACCCACGTGTTGTGCTCATTGGGCTGGAAGAATAACACTTTTGCGCTTTCCGTCACTTGAGATACTTGACATTTTCAAACTTTCAAATGTTGCCTTATATACTGATGTATGTGTAATAATACTAACTGATTGATTAATATAATTACGCTGATTTCCATTTACTAATCTAGAACTAGAATTCTGCTTCAAATGCGAGCATTCTCAAGTGAAGTGTAGTGGTAGTATGTATAAAAATCCCTGATTCGGTTGATTTTTACATTCAACAGTTAGCTACATTGAACAAATGTGTGCTTTCTGTCATTTAGTTGTTTCCGTTTGCTGTCATTTTGTTGTTATTTCTTTATTGTATTTATTTAACGGGTCGATGGCCGCAGTGGTTAGGCGGCTGACTATCGTTGTGGGAGGACGATAGGTGCCGGGGTTCAATTCTCTGGAAGGACGGTGACATTTTTTCAGAGAGTTTAATCCCGGATCGACTTGCCATTCGCTGTTGGGAGCAAAGTGATTAACAGCGCGGAATCATAAAAAACGATATGGTGCTGTCACAAAGCCATTGAACACAACACACACAAACTACACCGCGAGAGTTGCAGTGATAGTCAGACAAGCAATACAGCTTACGGAGTCACTGCAACGAAGCACCCACCACACATAAAAAAAATTACCGTCTATATATTGCTATTTTCCTGTGCTTTTCATCGGGCTTCTGGCATATTTGTAGATTACTGTAGCAGTATACATAACCTTTATAGAATGTGTCGAAACAATGTACATATATGCACGCTGGTGCGCGCTATCATTGCTGCTAATTACTCAGTGTTCCCAACTGAAAATGTTAGATGTCTCGCCTTTCACTTGACTTTGTTCACCCTGTATATTCATACAACTCAGATAATATGAAAACATATCACTGTCCAATACATTTTTTCTCATACACCATTAGGTGTAGTTTATGTCGTTTTTCATGCTAATTCTGAAACTGATTTTAAATTTGCTCCATCACGTCAGGATTTTGAGAAATTTTTGTAAATAGCTTTTTCAAAAACTATTTAAATTTTACAGAATTTCAGTGATTTTTTTATAAGAAAGATATTACAAGATATTTTATAGTACCAAGCATTGAGTGGACATGTCTGAACAGGGCTTTGTCAGTTTTCATCGTCACAGCATTTAAACCACGCCCATTTGTGCTCTAAAGCCAAGGATATTAGGAATTTGTAGATTTCTGGTTGTGTTGGTATATAAGGAGCTACGGAGCAAGGAATGGGCTGCTCATATTTGCTACGCACGGTGTGCTATTACGCGGAGAGGCTGGTCAATGGCGCTGAGAACAGCACTATGCAATTTGCAAGACCTATGATTTGGCGTGAACAAACGAACCATTTGTCTGATTGCTACTTTTGCTGCACGAAAACTTTCTGGTTCTGCAACAAAACTAAGAACAAGATTAGTTACGCTAGTGTGTCTTCTGTTACTCGTCCCGTATCTCGTTCAGAAGTCTTGCCAGTACCAAGACCTATAGATGTTTCGAGTAAAAAATATGTCATTATAAATTCAGAGGAAGAAATTTCCGAGTTATTATCCACCAGCGATGATGAATATTTGCCATCTGTAGAGCACGGATCTCACTTACTTGTTAGTACATCAGTCACAATTAAATGACTTGGAACGTGGTGCTTCGAATGCTTTTAAGAGTGTGACCCAAAATTTTCTAGGAAACATAAAATCTCCCAATTGCATAAAAATTGTTAATAAACTTCTTAGAAGTTACCAAGAACCGGGTTGTAACATGAGCCTTAGAGCTCTTTCACACTGGCGATTTATAGCAGCGCGACAATCGCTCACGGATTTTACCGATGTATTCCCTATTCCTATACACACTAGCGATTCAGCAGCGCGGCTGACTGTGCATAGAACCGCATAGAAAGCGACTAAATCGCGATGCTAACTCGCACTGCTAAATCGCCAGTGTGAAAGAGGGCTTAAAATACATTTTTTACACTCGCACATGGATTCCTTTTCCCCGTACCTCGGCGACGTCCGTGATGAACACGGCGAGAGATTTTTTATCGGGTTTACGGTCGGGCACAGTGCTGCCAGCTGGCCGAAGAATAGGAACATTGAATTGCAAATTAATATGCAAGCCAGTCGTTTATAAATACATTACGATCAGTGAGCACACTTAACTGTCCAATGGTGAATACATTGGGTAAATTTTTTCTTACAATTTAAATTAAACGCAAAATTGTATGTGAACGTCACTTGTATGTGGAAGGAATTGGCCAAGTTTAGTTATTAATGTTCAAACATATGATGGTATATTGAAAACATCGAGAAATCCCATAATATTTAAAAAACAAAAAATATCTGTAATAGTACTATAAGCGCCCATTATGCTCTAGAATACTCGAAAACCATACTTAAAAATTATATTGGATATGCAGGGTAATCAAGAATTTCTGAATTATTAAAAAATGTATTATAAATTAAAAATTTATTTTTATTTAGCGAATAAAGAAACTGTTGATGGTAATAATGGAGAATAGGCGCCCTTAGCTTTTGCTCCTTTAATGTAGTATTTTCGTCTAAACTTGCGTAGAAACTACAAAGAGCTAACAAATGATTGGGTATACGTAAATGTTATATAGTGTCCCGTTGCTAACTTTTGGTCGGCCGAAAGTGAGACGTACTGGCCGCTATTGGGATACATGCAGCTTATCTAATCGCAATTTCACTGTATGTTAAAACTAACTGTACACAATTTATAATATAAGCGAGCTTATGAGGTCACAGAAACATAATTAATTTTTGAAAGTGCTACAGTAGATTTTAACACGCTCAAACGCAAAAACAATTTATAAAACAGTTCTATTCGCGTATACAATGAATATTCGTTACTAATCTGACACATGAGACACAACCATGTGTTGATTTAAGTGTTAAGTTATTATTTTTCTTCTCCGAATGTTATTTGTATTTACAGACCTTCTTGTATAATCTCTACTATAAATCATTTGATAGCATTGACACGACGAAGCAAAAACCTTTACACTATGGAGGTAAGCAGATACCATTAATTTTTAAATAAATGCCGCTTCGTTTTTTGTTTTATTTGTTGCACCATAGTGTTTTCGTTGTGTTCGGCTGGCAGCCACCAAACATTTATAAATTATCATATGTTGTATAATGTATGCTACTCTAAAGAACACCCACCATACGGCTTTTGACACACAAAAAACGGCGTTTTTTTGGAGTTTATTTATGTTACATGTTCGACGTATTAAACTTTAGTTTTTCATGACTTTCTTACAATAATTGGTTCTTCAATAAGTAGGTATGTACATACGTATTTTAAATTTATTCTCAATGTTAGCATCGAATAAAAATATTTAATCCGAATACATGTTATTATATACATCTGATGTGAAATACAAATATTTCTACTAACGACCCTTTACATACGTGGAATATTTATTAATAGTTATATTCGTATGCAGCCTTTTCCTTCGCTCGTCTGTTTTCATTAAAACAATATTAATAGATCGAGTAGATTAAAATACGACTGTTGGTGCGCCTCTTTCATTCACCCATTTTATGGCACAATTTTCTTATGTTTAATAAGCACTGAAAGATTCTGTAAACTACTTTAAACTAGCACTTCACCATATTAAATCTTTCACTGTAACACGTATTTCGATCAATTGAAAAAGGAAGCAGTAAAGTTTAATAATTACAACTTTATGGACAACTAAATATTTAGAATACCTGCTCTAGTTTCAGTTAGAACACTTTTCGAGCATCACATTATAGCATCAATGTTTTACAAAAAACTACTCTACATAGCCGTTGGAGGTTTGCTCAACATGTGTTTCAGAAGCGCATGGGCTCTCATCATCAACCGAATACCGAATGTTGATGATGAGAGCCCATGCGTTCCCGAAACACGTGTCGCGCGTAATCAAACGTTGTAGTGTTAGTGTTACCGATGTTTCGTCTGTACTTTACGAGCCCACAGTCCTTGAAATCACATTGATATGATATACTGTTAAAAGAAGTATAACAAAAAGAAACAACATTTTACATTTTTTTAATTAAAATTTTACTAGCCTAAAACAGTAATATTTATCGAATAAGTGTACAGTAAAATAAGTGCAATTTATTAAATTAGTCTTCCCTGTACTCAGAAATTTCAACATTCTTTTATAGGTTTGGCACACCCGATGAAAGAGATTACAATATTACGATTATAATATATTCGCCATACGAATATTTTTGTATGCACGGTTTTCTCCATATGGTGCCGTCTCCTCCAACAACGGAAGGATTTCTTACTTATATAGGTTACAGCTTCATTCCTATCTATATCTTTCTAAAATATTTAGGTCACCACTAAATATTTATGCACCATACAATCTATAACAGCGCACTGGAAGATACCACTATTAGCAATAATTTCGTCCATAAACCATGTATCTTAACGGAGAGGTCTGAAGAAACGCGTCCATGTTCGAGTGGTTGAGTCCCTTTAACTGTGGATTTCATATTGCTTGATGCTGGCTTTTGCCGATAATCTTAATTGCAGCTGCCTGATTTACATGTATTTTCACAATCCTTTTGTCAGCTCTATAATTTATATTTATAGTAAATGTCAAAAGAGAAACCCTATTTGGAGTAAAGTAAACTCCAAATAGGGTTTCTCTTTTTTACGGTCTCTCGCTTGTATTACGAGCACTTTCCATTTTATTCTTAATATTGTTAATTTTATACTAACATTTCCAAATACTAGTGTTTAGTAGTTGGCCCAATTTATACATTGTGTTATGTACTACCCAGTGTTAAATAAACAAGTGAATTTGATTAGTTACAACGAATAGTTAAATCTTGTATCATCTTACCCAAAACGACCTTGCGTTCGTTAGTTTTAATTTACTATATGTACAATATATTCTGAAATAATATTCCATTTTTTAACATTACATAACTTTATTCGTTAACTGGAGAAGTTTCCATGTATATACAGTAATACATGTCAGAGGCTAAACCGTAAAAACATAAAATAATTCAAGAAATAAAAGATTGCCTACATAAGCCAAGATAAATTTAAATTGCTCAATTAAAGTGTATACGTAACGCATTAACACCGTTCTCAGTAAATATAAATTAAAATCCATTTGACTCAATTGATTTTTGATTGCAATAATAGAAGAGGCGTAAAATTGAGACCATAAAATGTAAATGTTTATCAAAGGGAAATGTACGCAATACTGTTAGCAAATTGATATTGTACTCACAATGTACTCCATTCCAAATAGAGCGATAATAGTAACATAAAACTTTAATTGGGAAAAACTAGGATGATACTGTTCATTAAGCTCATGTATCCCATTGATTTACTTCGATCTTTGGTACCCTCAATAAAAAGACTTAGATAAACCAGCGCCATATTTTATAGTAAATGATGAAGTAACTGTTGCTGTGCATGAATAACCCTATTTATTAAAGAAGACAAGGAATATCCTTATAAAGCGCATAATATAATTCGAATAAGAAAAATGCAAAACGGTAACATATTAGTTACTGTATTGATTTTGATACGGAAACCATTTTCCAATGCTTATCTGAACTAAATAAAAAAGATTCAATGTTTCAGAAATCACAGAATATGAAAATGTGACCGTGTCTTGCAACAAAACGTTTAGAAGTAAGAACTAGCGGCAGGTATAGAAACCTTTCCAATCGGTACAGTTTTATGGGATGTATTACACATCGTAAAATTTGTGGACAAATTGTTAGATTCTGTAAATGATATAACACTATCCCGGAAAGGAAAACACAACGAGTTTTGGTAGGTATAGTATATTAAAACAAATTCGAATGTAGAACTTTTTGGATGAAAACGACAAAAAGTTACTGCTACAAGATCTAAATGGGTTGGATTCAAACTATGCAAGGTTTTGTAATGATTGGGTGTATATGTGAAATTTGCTTGAAACAAAAGCAATAAATCAAATTCCGTTGGAGAAGTTATTTGGCGTTTTTAGTAAACATGGCAAATTTGGTACACATGCCAGCAAATTAAATTCTAATAATTAAATTATAATTAAAAAAATCGACATGGGACAGTTAGGCAAGCTCGCCGACTGTGGCATGTTTATACATCACACGACTGCATACTAATTTGCAATTCAAGGTTGCTATCGCACCTATGGCTAACTGGCCGATCGCAAACCGATAACGATATCTCCCGCTATGTATGTGGTACAAATGTGCCATGTTTAGTTATTATGCGCAGTGTGGGAGAGGTAATCATAATCTAACTTGTTGTCAATTTAGCAGTGGTTCGAAAACATCGATATTAAGTGGATTAGTATCACACGAGCATACATTTACAATGTTTCAATACAGAGAAAGACTCAGTGTAGCCCAATTATCTACAAACACTTAAAAGATGACCGGCATGATAATGTATATTAAAAGTTGTAATTATGTATTAGTGAAAATGTAACGTTTGAGTGAAACGTTATTGAAAAAGAAAAAAGAATAAAATGAAGTGTCGTAAAAGAAAATGCTAATAATAAAACATCGTATAAATATGGATGAATTAGGTATTAATTTCTTATAGCAATTTTCACTGTAGTATAAATAACTACAATATGTATGTTTTATTAATGGTGACAGTAATAGTTAGCACAGTGTAAACACAGAAAGTGCCTTGTAATGTAACATAATGATTTTGACTGAAACATCTACAGTGAAATACGCTTAACACGAAAATGATTAAGAGGAAATATCGGTTAACACGAAACAATAAAGCGGTGCCGAAAAAGTACTATGTATTCGCATACATTTTTTTTCTCTTAACACGAAACAAAAATCGCTTAACACGAAAAAATATAGTTGCTCGGAATGAACAAAATATGAAAACGTGGCAGCTGTTTTCGACTGTCGGCGAGAATTAAAAGGGGTTTGAAACCAAAGCGAATGAGACAATGTTGTTTATCTAAAAAGGACAATACAAAAAATATATCAGATTATTTTTCAAAAAAGTTATAAACGTTTATTTGTTTTTTTAATTGCAAATTATGTATGAAATTTCAGTAACTTCTTGTTAATATTTTTGTTTTATTGATTTTTGTTAAAGGCATCCAGGAAAATGTACTAAACTAAATTTTGTTGAGTATATGTAAGTACATATATACACTTTTTGTAATATCCTTTAGCACGAAAATCTTTTAACACGAAAAAAGATTTCGATCCCGTCAGCTTCGTGTTAAACGTATTCACTGTATTTTAAATTTTTATTGATAATATTTTTTGTTAATTATAAGGGTTTACTTTCCGTTGTTTGTTTATTATTACTACCATAGTATTGTAGTGTTCGTTAATTTGGTTCGTATATTCTGAGTGTTATTTATTGTTAAGATTTCTTAAAAGTTTAATATCTGTTAATTTAATCTTTATTTATTACATACTTTTATCAGGATTCTATTTCAGTTTTATGTAATGCTATACATTATGTTGTTTATTTTATTTGCCCATATATTTAAAAAAATAAAACACATCGTATACAATCTTTTTCTGTTTTATTTTTTAAATAACAGATAAAAATGTGTAAATTATTGTTAAGTTGGTTTTGTGACTCGAATGATAACTTATTACATTCTTATCTTTATTTAAAAAGAATACCAAGTTTTAATTCAGAAAGTATGGTACACAAGTATTTAAATATGGCGCTATCGAAAGTTAGTACCTGCTTAGTTAGTGGTTGCTAATGTTACGCTGTACTCATGCTTCCAATTTTGATACGTTCGGTTAATATATGTATTTTTTGACCTTTATGTACTTACCTTTTAATTCCTGATTTATTTCCACTTAGAGGTCAATAAAACAATAAATAATTAAATACCAATTTATTCCATAACATATAATAATATGTTTTCGTTAAATAACTTCTTCAGTGGAAGAAATTGACATTTAATATGTGTCAAATTACTAATAATATAAATATAAATTGCCATGCCTATCAACAAAATTATCTAAAAAACAAACAATTCATTGATATATCGAATTTTAATTATATTCACAAGTAATAATGAAGGAATAATGATTTAATACAACATTAGAAATTGAAATGATTTGAATTATTCGTATATCAATCTATTTTTTGTCAAGCTCTAACAATTCTGTTCAAGGACTAGGGAAAAACATGGCAAAAAAAACCTAGTCAAGAGCTTAAAATTAATAAAATTCAGGCGTGAATTAAATTGTTATAAATAACGCTTAAATTATGAATATCCGTTCTAAAATTTACCGCGTTTTCATCTTTTTTAATGTATATCATTTCGTAAATTAATCTTTTTTTATAATTATTTTCCTTTTTAAAATTTTAGTGTTTTGAAAATCAAAATTATGTCGTCTATCTTTAGAGTGCTTAGATAAAGCAGTTTCAGCGGTGACGTTATGTGTAACAGTGTATTGATGGTTATAAATTCGTTTCTTTAAATATTGTTTGGTTTGTCCGATATAACATTTATTACAATCTTTGCAATCTAATTTATAAACGACATTACTTTGATTACCATGTTTAATGGGTGTTTTTAAATTTGTGAATAAATGTCTATTGTTGGTAGGTATGAAAGTTATGTGAATGTGTGATTTTTTTAATTCGTATTTTATTGTGTCGCTTATATTGTTTATATATGGTATAGTGTGGTATATGTTATTATTTGATTTTGTACCTGTGTTATATATTTTATTTATTCTTTTTGTGATTAATTTATTGTAAAACTCTTTAGGATAACTATTTTTTTCTAGTATTGTTTTTACTTTGCTTAAATTTTCTTTTCTAAAATCAGGGTGAGCTAATTTAATAGCCTGATCTACTAAACTGTTAATTACGCTTTTTTTAATTTACCGAAGCTGCGGTACCGCTGGGCGGTACCGACATTTTTGGTATCGGGTATCGATACTAATCGAGGTATCGATACTTACCGATGTATCGATTTCGTGCATAATATCGATTCCAATACTGCAATCGGTTAAGTATCGACAGGTATCGATACTTGGGAACCGATACCTTGGTATCGACACCTTGAATCGATACCTCAAATTGATTCCTTGAATCGATACCTCGAATTGATTTCTTGAATCGATACCTACGTATCGATACCTACGACTGATTTGTAGATATAGATTTTTTCGGGTTGATTTCAATAATTATATTCAATAACATATCTATGATATCAATGGTATGATCCGTTGGATTTTTTATAATATTTACAGTTATTGTGCGTGCATAATTACACTATGTATACCCTCAATCATTAATGTTTGAGCGAATATATAAAAAGTAGTTCAATAAATATTTGTCTAAAGACGATTTGTTTCTGACATGAGTTAGTAGTAGTAAAGGTTGTTCGTTTATTGATAGCTGAAAACCTTTTTGAAAGATTTCGGTACCACATATTTACAATTTTCTGGTGTAAATATTTCTACAAAAAATAAAAATAGCACCCAGTTAGTAACTTTCTTAAATGAAACAACTCCGTGTTTGTGGTATGTTGTTTTGTTCTCCAGAAAAAAAAAGTGTTTAGAAACTAAATTCATCTGACAATAAATAAGAATTTTCATAGCTTTCTATCGTCTACTAAAATCGCTTTATGAAATATAAAAAAATACTATTTCATTTAGTATTAGTAACTAACGGGGATTAAAATTGTTTTATGTTGTAGTCAAATTGACAGTTTTGCTATTTTTATTTGTGGCAAACGCTTAATCATTTTTTTAACAATTACTTCAAGCTTCATATTACAAATTACAGAAAATTTCTCATAGAAATATATTATAGCTTGGTAGTTTTAAAAATTACGATACTGTAGTTGTTACCGTAGTTCGTTACCTCGGTATCGTTGTATTGTTATCGATTCCACGGTATCGATGCCCAGGTATCGATATCCAGGTATCGATTCCAAGATATCGATACCGATTTTATAGGTATCAACGAATTGATACCAGTGATAGTATCGAATCTGTTATGACAACACAATTATTAAAAGAACTTAATGTGACAGCAGATTTATCCGATTCTAATTTTCTATAACTCTTGTTTTCTTTCTATAAATGACTCCAGGTCGATAATTTTAACCAGGATCTATGTAATTTCTATAATATTTACATCATTTTAATTTTTTAAATATTTTTATCAAAAAAATTGCGCATGGAGTAGTTAAAAGCGTTCTATTGGAATCTTCAAAATTGATATGTAATCTCTTTTATTACTTGTATAATATGTATGTATATATAACATCTTATTTCCGTCAAAAATTAAAAGAAAATCACTCTAATTGCGGTTACTTAAATTACAAGAGAGATTTTATTACATTATCCATTTATTGCTTATCTGTAAGTGTAAAGTTACGAAAGTAATACTATATTATCGACATCCTATTTGAAACACGTTACGGCGATAATAAAGATCATCACACTTGTAAGTATTTAATGATTTCATCGATCCTTTGAGTTTAAACCTATCAATGTTCTTCATAGAGTATAGAATTTCATCAGTCCTATGCGGCGTTTACAGAGATTAATGAGAAACTCAGGCAATTAACCAAAATTTAATTGTAATGCAGCACGCCTTCCAGTCGTTTCAATAAACAAACTAGTCCACCTACTTGCCAACGCGCCCAGATATGTATGTAGTTCCAACGCAGTAGGAAATTTTTATTCTCCTGTTATGCGTGCATAGGCGAAATGGGTCAATTCGTACACATGCATTTGTAGATACACACATACCTACATAAATATGTATTTGAAGAATGTAAAAACAAGTTCGACAGCAAACGCGTTCATCGATCTATCACTAAAGAGAAATACTACAGTGCCGCGTTAAAAGAGATTATGGTTTCAATCATTTTGATGCTATTAGCGCTATGCAGTATTAAACATGATTTACATTATCAAAGATGTCTTTCTCCCCATATACTATGTGTGTACTTAGAAAATTATATCAATAATTCATTGCAACTGGTATTTCTTCATCGACAGTTATTTGAACATCTACTTTTATGTAAGTAGTAATTGGCATCATATTCTTAATTTATTGATTAATAACACAATTTCACCAACGTAAAACCTCATCAATAACAACGGAAATATTCCCTTATTTTCCTTTCTAATTCTAATCCATTCATGGAATAAAACTGTACGTGCAATCCGTTATTATGCTTTTGATATTCATATAATATAGTAATATTAAATAAATTTAATTTTCATTTTAGGGCTCAGTATTATTTACTGTAAGATCATGTGTAGATATAATTGACAAAACTAGATTAATTAACAAAGCCTAGAAAATACATTTACACACACAAAATACACAACAAGAGCTGCAGTGATAGTCCTACAAGCGATACAGGTTGGAAGCCACTGCAGTTGCACCCACCACAGATAAAAAAATTCAAAATACAAGTAAGTCTCAATGATTTCAGTACTTGATGAAGGGCACAACAAATCTCAGTTTCATAAAAATATTCTTGGAAGTTTCCTTGCCATCTATCACCTCAAATACTACTATAACATCTTCACTATAGTTGACTGAACAAACCCTGAAGATAATTAGGATCGTCAAATGTCACTAACTCGTGTAAGTTTGGTTTTGTTCCACTGGTTGTTGAGTCGGGCATCGTTTATAATGCAGTGAATTAGTCAGCATTATACGATTAAAGTGTTATCTACCTTACAGAAACAATTTAGAAATTTTGAATGCACCCGATGTCGTAAAGTATGAGCTTTGACCTATTGGTTCAGAGAAACGAACGTTAACACCTCAACAAACTGAGTCAAGAAACACATAGATCCAGTTGTTCTAGAGTAGTAGTGTTTTGAATTTACGAAATAAACTACTGCTACGTTCTGTCCCTGACCGTTTTTATCGTATGGCTAATCGGTATAGATTACGGCTTGAATAACCAACGTCAAGGTTCTGGAAATGTTCTATATTAAATTGTAAGAATATAGCAAGTATCCCATGGCTTGTGTAGAGTGCCCAAATTAGATGGGGTCTAAAGGTATCAATATTGAGGGACTATATACGGTGGCAGGTCACACTGACTTTGCAAAGAGTCCAGAGATCCACAAATCCACTTAGATGCGAAGTGATAAATTGTACAGACCGCCCACCAGCTAGAATCGAGTTAGGCTAATACATAATAGACGAACTTTAGTCCTTACCCATATAATCCATTCTCCTCCTCCAAACGTGACAACGTGACTTATTTCGGCAGCCATCTACAACAACCAACAAAAATAGAAATACAAAAAAAAAAATCGAAACATTGCGGGCTGAGGAACTGATCCATGAAAAACCAACGGGTATAGGATCAAGTTCGACTCAAGATATGACACTGAGAGTTCTTCGACGAGAGTAATAACGCGACATGACGCAAATCGGGGTAGATCGGCACGGCCTCAGACAGACTTGATTTCGTACAAGGCCGCTCATACCACCTGCCCGAATGAAGGTCTAGCAGAACACAAAATAAAGAAAAATATGTTTATAGTTACATTGTTAGTACTTACATAGCACACTGTTATGGCGAAAAAAATTTTGTTTCACAATATACACGTGTTTCTATTGAACAATCGTAATATCACTCTATAATACCACAGTTTATTGTTTGGCTTACTTTGGTAATATGAATAGATGTTTTCGCTTACTTATTATAACAGGAAGAGCAATACACAAAAACAATTAGATAATTAGCTGTTTAATAGATTCGGCAAATCTGTTTTATCACAAATGCAATGCTCGTACGTTTCTGTGCACACAATTGTAACAATAGAATTCACAGTAATTATATAATAGACTGCGGCCTTTATGTTCATTTTAATTACTGTTGAAGACCACAGACGTTGTTATTGAAGCACTTCAAAGCAGCGAGCTAACATAAACGCTTTAGAAAATTTGCACATTTATAGAATTATTTGTGAAAAACATATAAACTCAAGACCTTGTTGCTGTGCCTTTGTTAATCCGCGTGCGGCAAGTATTTCAGCATTTTACGAGGTACTTGAGTTAATGTAGGCAACACGCATCAATTAAGAATGAATTGATTGCAGCTGAAACTAGAACAAAGATGTAATACGTATTAATTTCCCATTTTCGTTGTTTTCCAGTAATCTACTTACGAAATCCTCGATAGCAAAATTGCAATTTTAATCTCATAATTGTGCCTCCATTTTCAAGTTTAGCGAATGACTACAATCGATTGCAAGATTTAGAAAATAAATTGGCAATCCTAGCTTTTTAGAAAAAATTGTTACTATGAAGTAATATATTATAACAACGCAAAAATGTTCAGAAACGATGAATTGTAAATAAAATACTTTCAATGTATCATTATAAATACAAATACAGCTCGTTGAACAATAATTGTGAAACTAATAATCGTATTGTTGGTTTTAATATACTCGTACATAGATAATCTCTTGGATCACTCGATTCCATTTCACTCGATATACTTTTGTTATACTACTGTTTGTATTTACGGAAAGATAGGTAGCGTGAACGATTATGCACATTAGACGATTTAAAGACAGCAATATGGGTTCATGCACTAGCATTTAAGTAATCAAGAAATATCTAAGGGCATTAAAAGAATATTATGTTTATTTAATACAGTATTCAGTGGTTATATAAACGTGTCCAGCAAGTTGTCTAACTATTTCCGCCTACACAGCATTAGTAAAAAGTCCCGGAACGGTCGAATAACTTTGTTATTTGAAAATTATGATTTCTGAAATTTGGTATGGGGGTATAGTTAATATAAATGCATTTTATGCAATACAATTTATATTTTTTTCACTTCCGGTTTAATCGGCAATACGTCCAACTTTTTTTTTTTAAACGGAACGCCCAGATTTTTTTAACACTTTTGAATGCAAAATAAAAAACTACGTTCAGGAAGTATTAAGATGTTTATTTTTATTCACAAGAAAACAGTTAAAAAATTAAAAAAGTGTCCTAATACAGAAAAATCAAGATACCTGTCTATTCAGGTTGCGATTACAATAACTGTTCAAAATGCTCTCCATTTACAATTTGACAAAAATGTAAACGGTCAGTAAAATTTCTTATTGAATTTTGTATTTGTTCTGGAGTGATGCGATTGGCTTCTTGAACTATTCTCTCTTCCAATTGTTCAAGATTATGGGGACGATTTTTGTACACTTGACATTTCAAGTGACGCCAAAAGAAAAATCTAATGGCGAGAGATCTGGCCATTCGATTGCTCCTCTAGGTCCGATCCAACATTCCGGAAAAATGTCATTCAAATAATCGCGGACATTATGGGCAAAATGGGTGAGGAGCTCCATCTTGTTGAAACCAAAAATGTGCATTAGGGTGATCACCTATGTTTGCATTTGGAAAGAGGGCCGCAAGTGCTGGAACAACCTCATTTCGCAATAAATTTAAGTAGACGTTGCCAGTTAAATTTCCTCGTATAAAAAATGGTCCTATGATGTTGTTTCCAACAAGACCAGCCCAGACATTCACCTTTTGAGGACGCTGTGTATGGACTTCTCCAATCCAATGCGGATTTTCAATTGACCAGTAGCGACAATTATGTCTGTTCACAGTGCCGTTGAGACAAAACGTTGCCTCATCTGAAAAAAATGATGTGATCTAAAACATTAGGCTGCTGCTCGATCAATTCCGCCATCGTTTCGCAAAAATGTAGTCTACGATCTGGATCATGGACGGGATACATTTTATAGGCTTTCATTCTTGCCGATTTAAGAATCTTATGAGCAGATTTTTGAGAGATCTCATGAATTTGACCTAATTCTGTTGTGGACACGTTATGATTTTCTTCCACTGTAAGTAACACATTCAAACTAGTTTCTTCATCTGTTGCTGTTAATGGACGTCCCCTTCTAGGTAAATCCTTCACCTGACGAAAGACTTCAAACTTTTGAATTGTTCGGCATACCGTACTTTTACTAATGTGACGATCCGGATAAACAGCATTAAACAAAATACGAACCTCTTCAAAAGAACGTTGACGATCACCGTACCCACGCATCATTAATATCTCAATTCGTTCTAATTCAGTAAGTTTTACTGCCATTTTCAAATGTGTCGATGTCTAAAATAAGTAAATTTATAGCGATGCAAAAGTTAAAACGCTTTTAAAATTGTCAAATGTGACGGCAAAAAGAACGCAAACACTAAACAACAACTTTTTTCAAAGGTACCTTGTTTTTTCTATATTAGGACACTTTTTTAATTTTTTAACTGTTTTCTTGTGAATAAAAATAAACATCTTAATACTTCCTGAACGTAGTTTTTTATTTTGCATTCAAAAGTGTTAAAAAAATCTGGGCGTTCCGTTTTAAAAAAAAAGTTGGACGTATTGCCGATTAAACCGGAAGTGAAAAAAATATAAACTGTATTGCATAAAATGCATTTATATTAACTATACCCCCATACCAAATTTCAGAAATCATAATTTTCAAATAACATTTAAATTCGACCGTTCCGGGATTTTTTACTAACGCTGTATATAACGAATAACGGACGCAATTATGGATGTTATTACGCGGAAGGTAGCGCCAGATTAGAACAGCCATGATATTCCTGTATTTTACATGCACGCAAATGTTAACAAGTTTTGGAAAGACAATACACATAAATATATGTAAAATAAATAACTAATCAAATGTACGGAATATTTATCTGAAACTAAAACTAATGAAGATGTATAAACAACCAATAAAATAACCTATGAAACAGCTAATATTATTTAAGTTGCGCGACATCTTACTCCAAGTTGAATGACTCGTTAACGTGATGATATTCAATTAAATCTTCATGAAAGTAATATATCTACATATTTGCGGATGATTTAATATTGATTTCACTTGCGCCAAGGACTTGCGAACATGTTTCTGGAAGCATATCTGCATATGTACAATTACGTAGATGTACATACACGTACTTGCTCAAATCCATGGACTTAATGAGATGGATCGCTAGATATCCGCTAACGATAAGAGTGCATTAGTTGGTACGGAAAGTTCGCGGACTACGACCTTAAACCTTTCTGACCAGACTATAAGATATTAGACGCGTTAGTTAGAATTCTGAAATTTGCATTTGTGAAGTGTTGATTCTACTGTTTTAAAATATTTTCAATTAAATCTAACTTTCAGTTCTACCGAGAATAAATAACAAGTTTGTTATTTTAAATAGAATGGTATAAAGTTTTCTAATGCAATCAATTATATGCACTATTTGCGAATATATTATGTTGATATCACTAAATTCAATTGTTTCTAAGATGATGAGTCACATATAAATGTAACACTCTCTACACACACCTTATATCTTCTATGAGATAAAAAAAACAATCAGCTTCCGAATAGAACAGCGAAAAAAAGAAGGATATTATAGTGTGGGACATATGTACATATATTATACAGATTTGAAACTTAGACTAAGCAACACAATAGAAAACGAGAGAAATTCGTACAAAACGTTTACAAAAATTATTAAGGAGGCATACTCAAATAATGTAAATACACAAGAAAACAAAATAAAATTAGTGCCATACTAGTTGAATAAGAGGATCAGTGATAAAAGAAGGAATGTATAGAGACCCGACGGCGCTATACGATAATGTCACGAAGTGTTAGAGCAGAAGAAAGAGAAACAATTAAAGGGAAATATAGTGAATGTAAGAAAAAACTACCGAAAACTGATAAACGATTAAAAAACGCTTGAGGCTTTACGAAAACCTAAACAAAGAAAAAGCAGAAGCACTTGTTATAACCAGACATAAAGAAGTGGATCAAGTATGGCCATAGCAAAGTAGACTATTATCTTACGCAGGTCTTGACCGGACACGGAAATTTCAAAGCATATACGAAACGCTTTGGGAAAGAGGAAAACGATGAATGCTACTGCACATGGCCGGGCACCCTCGAACATACATTCTTGCAATGCCAACGGTGGAGATTGATTAGGCAAATTTCCAGGAAAAAAAACAATAAGCAGTTATCCGTAAATAAACTATGCTGAAGACCCAAGAAATCTGGCAAGCCATGTAGACTATGATCATGAAAATTATGAAGGTAAAAAAATAGAAAGTAAAGCTGCAACTCAAAATCATACCTAGGCAGTATAAAGTTACGAAAATAAGCAAGGAGAGACAGCTTACTCCGGGCATCCACGAAATCGATATTTAATAAGTCATGGATACTCTAGGAGAGATAAATAGGGTGATTTTACTGGATAAACCAGGTATTGCATATACTGACTGGGAGTGCCACACTACCATGCTATGAAAATAACGTATTTCGATAAGGTTTGCCAAATGGGTGACATTTTTGTTGGTTTTCATTGAGATCAAATCACCTTTAGTCTCAGGTCACCTCAGTTGAATGTCGTTCTATTTGAGAGCACCATTCTATTTACTTGTAAACAATGTATAAGTTATTATAAAAAGAAACGAAGAATCTGTTCATTTGTTTTGTTTTCTACATATTTAAAGTACATTTTGCAGGTTTCTATCAAGAACGCGCTATGCATTTAATGAAAAATATTATTACTATACGGTTTATATTTTTAAAAAACGTCCTTAAGTAAATACACACGAATATATATTTTTCCCTTTCTCTTAGCCGATATGTGTGTATTAATTAGTTAATCTAAGGCTCTATACCAAAAATTAATTAATTGATACGTTATAAGAGTCAAAATAGTGCAATTAAAAACTAGCAATCCATGATCATCGACAGCGGTTCCATTAGTGTCCCACAAGGTTCCATCTTAGGACCTCTTTTATTTATTTTCATAAATGACCTACCTTTACATGTTACAGATAAGAATTTATACAAAATTTATTACAAAGCAAAGCCATATGAATTGTAAATAATAAATAACACTACGGAATCATGTGAGGAATATTTTAAAGGAATAGGTATTCAGAATATAATCTTTATATTCATACAGCATCACTGTATGTTCACCAGACAAAGAAAAATTTCTGACCAACTCGGATTTTCACGGTTTCACGGTTACCATACTAGGAATCCGCAATATATACGCTTTGATCTGGTGAGGTCTACAAAGTATTATAAGTCTCACATTTCAGTCATAACAATATATAATGCGTACCTAACGAGCTGAAACAATCTAACAACTACTTTTAAGGTACGTTTAAAAAGGTATTTAGATAAGCATTGTTTATATTCCTGATAGAATTTTTTGCTATACCATCTCAACAACTTAATTTCTAGTTTCTGAACATATTGTCCGCATATTATTCATTCATTCCATTAGGTTTTGTTTGGGGATCCTCAGACCCTTGATCTAATTATTATTAGCATAAGTATAGAATTTTGTATATAGGTATGTGTAATGTATGTATGTGTGTACCTATTGATATATTGTATATATATGTAGATAAACACCTAATAAATATTAAATAAAAACATAAATAGATATACATACATACACAAATATAAATTCAAACAAGAAAATAGAAAGCACTAATACACAAATGCTCATATGTTAGCAACTTAATTTAAATGAAACTTGGTGGGTTTGTAGACTGGTGCAGTCAGAGCAACGGTAACTTTTATAGATGCTGAAATATTTTCGGGCGTATTAGGCCCTCAAGCCAACGCTACGTTTCGCTTTTGCTTTAATATCTTCAAAACTATAAGACTAATTATTAAAAGCATAAGGCAAATATATACATAACTGTTTTATGAGTACTAAAGGATGGCGACAATATGTTTGCCTATGTCATAGTTCTTAATAAATTTTAAAAAGGATAAATAGATATACCCCCACCTCCGGATATTTTTTTTATTTTAAAATTTGTATTTGCTGGATAAATACAAAAGTTATGCAGAATTCACCTATACAGGGTGATTGGTGAGAACGGCTTATTAAAAGTATAATACAAACGGAACGGAATTTTAAAACGAAATTTTAATGACTAGATATGGTTCAATATTAACTATCACGTGAAAGTATTCTTGAATAAATATCACTTCCGGTTAACCGGGAGTGGGCATCAACTTCGATTTTTTAAATAGCATGCTATAAAATAAATTACAGATTCGGCTTCGACGACGACATCCCGCTTTTTAGCGGAGATGAACTGTCAAGAGCGGCGAACTACCTACAAAACCGCAAGGCGCCTGGACCCGACGGTATTCCGACGGAAGCTCTCAAGATTGTGGCGCGTGTCTGCCCAGATCTGCTTCTGAACATGTACAACCGCTGTTTAACAGAAGGAGCGTTCTGCAAGAGATGGAAAGTACAGCGACTAGTGCTGATAAAAAGGCAAGGGCGATCCGACCATGGCATCGACATACAGACCGCTATATATGCTGGACACCGCTGACAAGCTACTAGAAAGACTGCTGAAAACACGACTGGAGAGCAGCATAGACGACGCGGGAGGCCTGTCCGAGAGACAGCATGGCTTCAGGAAGGGACACTTTCCGTCAACGCGTCGGTGCCGTAGCACAGGTAGTTTTTTAAACCTTCGAAGCTGTTCAACGGAGAAATCATTACTCGAGACCCCATGATGCTGGTCACATTGGACGTAAGAAACGCCTTCAACTCGGCGAGATGGGACGTCATGTTGGACGCCTTGCAGAACACCTTCGACACGCCATCCTATTTACGCGGATGATACGACGCCCGATACGAGCCTACGACACCGCAGGCGGGCCGTGCACGAAGAAGATAACAGCGGGAGCGGCGCAGGGTTCCAAACTCGGCCCCGAGTTATGGAATCGACCTACGACGGGATCCTCCGAATGGAGCTGGCAAGATGCGTGTCTGATAGATACGCAGACGACGCGACGTAACGGCAGTGATCCTAGCGCGTGACGAGGCGGATGCCCAGAGAAGGCTCAATCAGGTAATGAGAAGAGTCACCACATGGATGGACGAATACGGTGACCCTGGCAACGGAGAAGACCGAGGTCGTTCAACCAGGAGAAGAATCCCTAGGGAGATCGAAATGACGGTGGATACGGAAGTCATAACTACTGGAACTTCCGTGAAGTACCTGGGACTGCGGCTCGACAGCAAGATGACCTTCTGGCAACAGATCCAGTCGTCGAGCGATAAGGCCGCTAAGGTAACGACGACGCTGAGCCGACTAATGGCCAACGTAGGACGATCCATTCCATACTGTCGTATGGAAGCGAGATCTGGGCTAACTCCTTACAGCAGGACAAGTACAGCAAGCGGATGGCTTCAGTACAGCGACGGGGAGCACTCTGGATCGCCAGCGCATACCGTATGGTTTCCCAACCGGCGGTGCTCGTGATCGCAGGAGTAACCCCGATAGATCTACTGGCTCAAGAAAAGCAGAGAGTCTACGAGACACGACGAGACGTCGGTACACGACAAGCCAGAGCGGACGCTAAAGCGCTCACACGACAATGTTGGCAAGAGCGCTGGCAGAGCGACACGGGAGGACGGTGGACGGTCAAACTCATCCGCAACATCGCGGAGTGGATGGACCGAGACCACGGCAAGGTAAACTACTACCTCACCCAGTTTTTCAGCGGACACGGGTATTTCAACGCATACCTAGTTCGAACGGGTAAAGCAGAGAACGCGACATGTCAGTATCACGACTCTGCGGAAGATGATGTTCACCACACCTTCTTCGAATGCGAGAGGTGGGGTGACTACAGAGACGCTCTACAAGACGAAGTAGGACCGCTAACGCCGGATAACGTCGTGCAAACGATGCTGTCCGGACACGACCACTGGCAGAAGATCCCCACGTTCGTCGAGAAGGTGCTGAAGGAGAAGAGAGAAACCCAAGCAATGGAGACAGCCGATCGAGACTAAGTACCAGGTGCCATCCTGAAGTAATGCGACCAGCAGTTCCGGGATGGATTCTACACCTGACAAAGTGAGGTTTTTTAGTGGGTGCGAGCCCCACACACCGGGGACTGGTCTTGTCCCTGATGGTGCGTTAAGGCATTTTTCCTCACTTACTCACCCACAAAAAAAAATCATGGAATCTATTATTTCTAGTCCAATTGTTGTTGTAACGGTTATTGTACTCATTGCCTCGATAATTACTTCCTCTGTAATTATTCCCACGGTAATTTCCATTGTTTGATCTATAATTTTGGTTTCCATTGTCACGTCTATTGTCTGATTGACTAGTCGTTGCATTTACTCCTACTTGTTATACATTAACACTCTAATTTCTCCTTCTTCGGTTGTCAACATCATCAATTCGTCTTAAATACTCTAAAAAAACTTGTAAATCATTGATGTATCATGCAGCCATGTGCATGTGTATGTGTATGTCGTCGTCAAAATGGTACGCAATCATATTAATAATCTCCTTTTCTCTCTTGGAGGTTCTAAATCTATTGCCTGATTGTATTTCTTTATGTCATATCTTTCACGTGAATCGGCATAATCACCTTGGTAGTATTTACCAGTGAGATTCTGCGTTAATTTATTTTGCTTTAAAATGCCCCAGTATTGTTCCAAGAACATTCTTTCAAAATCCCGATATTGTTCACACACACCTTCAATAATACTGTACCATATTTACACCTCGCCTTTTAAAGAGTTCCTCAAAATCAACTTTATCTTACTAAAGTCTCCGTCTATACTAATTATTTCTAAGTATGTCTTTAAAGACTTTAACGAAATCTCTTTGGATATATCTGACTGTCGGCATAGAAAATAGGCGGTTGAATTTTATATCCACTGGACCTACTTCCTGTCATATTTGACACATTATTGCGGATATTTGCTCGAATTATTTCAAATTCATTTGCATTTTGATTTGTAAAATAATCGATCCGTGTTTGTACTTCATATATCTTTTTATCCACCATATCTTTATAATTTCCTTTCGCTGTTTCAACTCGATCTTCCATTGACTCTACTTTTCTCCTGTTTTTTGGATTAGAGTTTCTGCTACAGCACATCTCGTATTCATGCTGATCTCATTCTGCTGAATACGTTCGTTAACTGCGTTGGCTTGGCGTTTTACTTCCTGTTGCAGAGAATTATCACTTCATCGAGCTTTTCTTAGGTTTTAGATATTTATCTCTGTCAGCGATTTACAAAATCGCAGTTTTACAAAATCAACAACCTTTTTTCTTGACAACCTCGCGTTACCTTTTCTCCTATAACATGACACCTTTGAAATTTTAAAAATAAATTTATATGAAACCATTACAATATTTTACCTTGAATCTAGATACATTCTGAATTAAAATAAAATTAGTTAGATCGTCAGGCTTGGGCTACAGATAGATTCCTATAGCCCAAACCTGACGATCTAACTAATTTTATTATTATTTTTATTCTATATCTTATTATATTTATTCTATTATTATAAATACAAATTAGAGACACTTTATACGTATATGATGAATAATATATAATTATATCAAACAAATTGTTCCTCTAGTCGTTTGGGGGTAGATCCCGGAAAATGTTGAACTTCATAAACTTCTAACTCCATTGCACTTCCAACAAGAAAAATTAATTTCTGTAAAAATATTTTAAATATTTCATATTGACTAAATAAAATTGATACTACTGCTAAAATTACCACACTTTATATAACGTATTGTTCACTGCAGTTTCAATCTCGGTCATGCATAACATGTCCATAACAATAACACCATAAATAATATTACTCTGCAAATAGCTTTAACACTGGCGTCATGTCACAAGTAATGGCCGACTAATTGATCAAACGGAGCTTTTCATTCACCCGTTTTCACGGCCTACTAATTTTTGTTCTCTATGATTAATTTAAGTTTGGCAGCGTGCAGAATACGAAGGGTAGCCAATTCATTTCCGGTAGAAATTACTTCCTACGTAACAGTTAAGCCAGTCATTACTCTCTATCCACCATGAAAACAAAACAAACATATAAAAGGTGATGAAGTTTTGACGTTTAAATGTATGAACAAGAAAGCAAAATTAATTAAACTTTGAATTGAATCTGACCATAACCAACGCAACTTGGTTACATTGAATGTCAACAGTATGATACTATAATACAAGTTATTTCTCGGCATAAATGTAGAAATATTCGAATTTTCCGATACAATAAAGGACAATATCGTCAATAATCGACAGATATCAACAACATAAAATGTTTCTATAAAAGAATGTTGTTTAATTTGAATGATATACATATGTATTTTATTATATTTAACTGGTTCTGAAATAGTAATAAAGGAGCAAAAAAGCAACAACTTCAACAATGAGATACAATTTAGAATTTTTGTGTTTTATATCTAAAATATTTGTCTTACATTAAGCAATGAAACCCAGTCAATGAAATAAACATAAGAAATTAACAGCTCGCACAAATGTAATTTAGGTTTTGTTGACATTAAGATTAACGAAACTACCATCACAACACTCTTAATTCATTACAACATACGTATTTGCTTCAAACTGATAGCGATTATCAGTAATACCATTAAAAGCAAGTAGACATTACTCAAGTTGAATAATTGAGGATCATAAAACGAGAGAAGCTCATTCGGAAGTGATACAACAAAGTAACAGAATCCATTAAGTTTTATTGATCATGACATACTGCAATACAATTAAAATTAAGATACAGTATTAGAAATTGCATAATTAACCAGCTGAAAACCAAGTAAAGCAAATTTCTCAATAACTTTACTTAAGCAAGAAACCTAAATTACCATTAAATTGAGTATGTTAGATAACGAGAAATCCTTGGGACCATTCTAATGTCGACCGTCACAGGAATATTACCGATGATTAGTTAAGAAAGTATGTATGTATACATACATATTTGTATTTTGTATCCGCCTGAATAATTGCTATGGGAGTTAATAAGGTGATTATTCACGATACAATTCAAAATAATCTAGAATATAATTTCCGCGTTTATGTTTAGGAATATGGCATGTATGGTTTGTAGTAAATGTGCTTTCATCAAACGCTTTCATCACACATGCCTCAAAAGCAATATGTACACAATCTTACATGATCTTTAAATCATCAAATGTACATACATTTAGCGTTTACTTTGCGCTAGAAGAATAGAAGAAATAAATTTCACTGCTAAATCTCATAATTTGTATGTATAAAACTGTCTTAAGCACGTATTCAATTATTATTACTTACAAGAAAGCTGTTGTTTTGCTGATAGTTTGTATCAGCAAAATAGTTTTGATATAACATACTTACATACAACATATGTATACGTAGTTATGGAAGAGGTTCATTCGATACTAAATGAATACTACACATCGAGTTTCAACGGATCGCCTCCTATCAAGATATCAGGACAACGTGGCGCTTTTCAGGTGAAATCAGAATTTTGTGTATCCTTACCTAAAGGAATTTTAGAATTTAAGTATTACAAATAGTATAAGATATGGAAAATGTATATAAATATTACCTTTATGTATATACATACATATGTATATGAACTAATAATTTACAACTTTCTCTAAGACTAAAATAAAGAACTATGAAATATATATTATATTCAATTCTTTCAATTTGATTAATTTACGGAATTTTTTCTTTTGAGCATAGTGTGGATTAGGGAATATAGTTTATGTTAATTATTTATTTTTAAAAAAGTTCAAACGGCGATAAATTTGGTGAAAAATGCAACGCATAAATACATATAATATTAAACATTATTTTACAAAAAAAAATTAATGTAACATACACATACAAAACACATACAACAAACACACTACAACTCGATTTAGGCATCAATTACAAAATTACAAGCATATCGTACAAGAAAATTAGAAATCTGGTGTGGGATGATGTCACGGCGGTTTTTGGTAGCTCTGGCTGCAACAGATTGGAAGTAAACAAAATTGAATTTGATAAGTACAGAATCAGTCCACAAAACATTTCAATTAAAATAAAAGTACAGTACAATCTGGATTATCCGAATCGCGATTATCTGAAATCCGGTTTATCCAAACCAACTATTTAAAAACAAAAATCCCGATTAACCGAACAAATTCGCATTATACGAAACGCGTCTGGGATTCACCTATACTGCTAGGTGGTTCGCCTCGGGGTTTCACGGCAATACGACGGTCTAAAATGCATTACAACTATATATTTTTGAGATCCCCAAATTATGCTTAATCGAAATAAAAAATAATATACAGGGTGTTCCATTTAAATAATCATAAGTATGGTCCATAACTTGAAAATTATTACACATTGAAAAATACTAACTACGCCACTGAGATACGAGAGATTGAAAATTTTCAATTTCACCCTATATCTCAAAAACTAAGGGGATAGCAAAATTCTGTTTGCGGCATCTTTCGTTTCACAAACTAGGACACTATCGCGAAAACAGCAACTCTCTATCGTTATTAATAACTGAGATACCCTGGCAAAGTGTCCAAAATGTAAAAAAAAAATTAAGTAATAAAAAAAAACAAATTATTTGTTGATATTATTATTATTTTTAAATTAATACATAATTTCAAGTAAAATATTTCATAAATGTTTTTAAGTCGATCTAATGATATATGCATCCTAAACTCCCATTTTCCAAAAAAAAATTCGGATTAACCAAAATTTCGATTATCCGAAATCACTTTGGTCCACGTTATTTCGGATAATCGAGATTGTACTGTATATAAAAGTGATTTAGTAACAAATTAGAACATTAACTACTGAAGACAAAGAATTTTTCAACCAGATCACGTAGTGGAAGGACAAAAATGTGGATTTCATATAACACTCACACATGCACCCATTATTTTTAAGGTATGAAAGAGGGTGGGATAGTCTTTAAGATGTTTTTGTACAATATTTATTACTATATCTGTGTAAAAATCACTGCATTTTTCATATCTGTCGTA
This sequence comes from Holotrichia oblita, assembly GCA_023690525.1. NCBI lineage: Eukaryota > Metazoa > Arthropoda > Insecta > Coleoptera > Scarabaeidae > Holotrichia > Holotrichia oblita. Next base: position 94,916,169 of record CM043016.1, on the reverse strand, counting down.
TTTGACAGAACGAAATATATTATATAAAGAGATATAAATCTGAAATAACAAATTAATCTAGTATGTAATTCATATTACAGATGCTTATTTATAGCTTAAAGTAAATTTTTTATATTACTATCACAGTAACCTAGAAGAATTACTGATTAGCTACTCAAAAACTATATCATCGCAGCGAGCCAGTATTCGCTCGAATTATCGCATGCTTCCAAAATTGCAAGAGCTGGTAGTCTTACAGCTATACATCATCAGAAAGTGTTGCGGCTGCATCCGTCATACAAAAAGGATAGGTAGAATAACACAGAGATCTACTTATAATAAAGTTATACAAAGAACAGAGCTAGCCCAGTGTCTATCCTATCTATAACTAGAAAGGAATCCGTACTTACATGTTATTTTATCCAAGAGCGACTGTACCTATATATGTAATTTAACTTGACTTTTGGGCCTTATTTGTAAAACATCAATCAACATTTCCAGCAGTAAATTCCCGATGGGAACATCTTTTAAAATATTCTATTATCCAAACTGAGTCTTCTCTTCCTTTTATTTTTTATTTTTTTGTACAGTAAACAGTAAAAGTTGTATTGTAAAAACGTTTCGTATTTAATTGATTTTATTCTTTATATCACTATATGCACTTTGTAGATTCACACACTAATGGATATATTTGTGGAGACTAATTATAAAATGTACCTTAATGAAGTGAATATGTGAAAGGGTTACACACATTCAATTAAATGAAATAATATATTAGAAAACGGATATGAATTAACTCTTCGTCAAAATAAATAAGGGTTGTCGTCTACGCACCGTAATTTACATATACCCTGAATTACTGCTATTAAGTAAATAATTGCAGAAAATTACAGTGTTTACGATTAAATTTGAGCGTTTACCATTAGTACATCCAATTGTACACCTACATCTATCTATCCTCAACAACTGCAAATAGTATGTTTACAACATGTAGGCTTACAACAAATGAACAGCTGAATCATTTAAAACCGCTTCCACGTTTTCTAATTACTTCTTGAAAAGATGGATGATACGAGGCTGGCTGAACTTGAAATGGAATCTATTGAATAAAGAAGGTGACTGTTATACATTAACCTCAAGTTAATAATGTATAATTTTATACAAAAAAAAATCGAAGAACAATGAACTATTCTAAAATATCTAGAATTATATACATTTTATTTTTGAAAATGTCTTAAGTTGTAATTTCTAGAAGCTTTTGATTACTTAAAGTGATTAGTGGATTAATTTTTTTTATTATTATGTTACGTCTGATTTTAATTTATCATTGTTTGTATGTTAGTATCTTTTACTAAACATTCGATACGTTTATTTAACTATTTGATTACATTCACTTTGCATAATAAATAAATGTATCTATGATTATTTGATTTGGTCTATTCTCAATGCCAATCCATTATAAAACCATATACTGAGAAAAATGTATTGTACAGAAGCGAAAACAATGTTATTACAGGTAAAATAAAAATTGTAAAAAAATACTAAGATTATAATATGTTTGGTAACAAATACAATAATTTTTTGTTGTAAATACACGCATTGTTTATCCTAATTATTGTACTAGTGCAGATCCATTTCTCTAAGTGTACGCGAGAACAAGTAACTAAAATGACCGACCGACGTCAAAATAAGTGGCCAGTAACTATGTAAAACAAATGAGCTAAGCACCCTTGCTTCAGTAAATTGACATATCTCACAATCAGCATTTTAGGTACGGAAGTTAATTAAATTAATGATTTAATTAACTTCCGTACCTAAAATAACAACTTATTCACCTTCCATTTTAGGTATAGGAATACCAAATATAGATTAAAAGAGAATATTTTGTAGAATCAGAATATCTAACAAAATATATACCTTTCCATAAAAAAAAATCTACTTTCCGCAGATTGAACTTATTTATAAGCAACTAAGTTTTTAAACAACCTGTATAATGTTACAGAGAAGAACTTCAAATGTTGTGTAACTATAGTCGAATTTTTGGATCTTGTCCGTTACGTCATTAACAGGGTAATTAAATAAAGATATATAGTTGTAATCACGAAAGATGATCCCTGCGTCATCAATTACAGTTGTATGAATCAAATCAGTACTTCGGCGTCATGTTAAATACTGTAAATATCAAAATGAATATGGCAGCTATGACATTTTTCATTTTTTGGTTAAGTGCGTGGGGATTTATTGACAGGCCCTAAATATTTAAAACAAGTTGTTGCAATTGTACCTACCGTAATGTTCTACTATGTATTGCCATTATAGTTTTAAAAAAATTAGTTCAAAAAATTGTTAAACAAATACGTATTTGCAAGGACGAAATCAATGACAGTTCCATCAAATGTCTACGGGGATGCATTGTCAAATGTATGTCAAATTTTTAAGTCAAGAAGCGGAAATATATAACCGTTGATTGAAGGAATACATAAAGATGCGCAACCTATGACAGTTGACAGAAATTTCAGATCCCATCAAATGGAGATTTGCATTGGATGGGATCTGAAATTTCTGTCAACTGTCATAGGTTGCGCATCTTTATGTATTCCTTCAATCAACGATATAACTTAAGCGCAGACAACGAACTAATCTCGTCTTTATCTTATTCAAGTGAATTGCACGAGCCGTACGTCTGTGCTAGGCAAAGTTTCGAAAAACAAACTGTCATCCATGCTGTCCTTGTCATACAAATACATATTCGGATATGAAAATTATTCTTTGAATGTCGTTGATTATATTGAGTTATATGTAAGTGACGCAGGGATCATCTTTCGTGATTACAACTATACGTAAAATATTCATCACCGACATTAAATGTACATTGGAGAAAAACGTCAATATGACATATGAGTCGATTCATACTGATATTACTCATGACGTAATGGATAAGATCCAAAAATTCGACTGTACATACTATCAGCTATGCGTATGCAAAATTTCATTCGTCTCTTTTTCTCCTACGTGACGTACTATCACTATAAAGTAAGATCGGTATCTGTCACTTTTTATCTTTAATTGCGAATAACTCAGAAGGCATGGTATTTAGGTAGAGGGTATGATACATGAAATATGTGTAAAATTTATCATAGAAGCAGAATTTGTAATTAAATTTATAGCATGCTATTTAAAAAGTCGAAGTTGATGTTCGATGGTTAACCGGAAGTGATATTTATTCAAGAATATTTTTGCGTGATAGTTCATATTCAACTATATCCAACTGCAAAATTTTGTTTTAAAATCCCGTCCCGTTTGTATAATACTTTTAATAAGCCATTCTCAGCAATTATCCTGTATATATTAGATAGCGGGGTAGTGTTTGCCTATAACTTTAAATTAACTCCAGCCTGCGACTAGGACGGAGGAATATAAAAAAGCAGTTATAAATTCTAATCGTGAAAAAGGTAAATATTCATGTAAAAATGTATGGGAAATGGATTTAACTCTGTATCATGTGGAATTAGAAATTGGTGATGATTACACAGGGTGAATTCGGTACACATGCCAGCAGCGTATGAATGCAATTATGCATTTAATTAAGTTATAAGAAAAAAATACATGGGGCGGTTAAGCGAGCTCACCGACGCCGACGGTGGCATATTTATACACGACACGACCGCATACTAATTTACAATTCAAGGTTGCTATCATACGTACAGCCAGGTGGCCAATCGCAAATCCGATAATGCTGGAAATATCTCCCGCTTTGTATCTGGTACCTACAGTTTAATGATGATGCTTTCTAAGAGATGATGATTCTACTAGTACTATTAGAATTAGAATAATGTGTCTGACTTGTCATACTGACACCAAAAAACAATTACATAAATACCTTGAATCCATAGACATAATGGATTAACCCTTTATCACTACTGAAGGATCAATGTGTCCCATCCATTTGAATTGTTTTCTGATTTGAGTACTTATATTAAAGGAGGGTGGGATATATGTATAGGCTATAGTCTTGGTAAGTAAAATACAAGATTTTTTACTTATTGTAACCTAATTTATTGTGCATCTGCTTTAGCAAATACTAGATTTCAGTTTACAAGGAAGCATAGATAATAAGCTGCTAAAATTTCAAAAATTATTGACGATGACGAATTTTCGCACGATTTTAAAGCAAAAAAGTGGAAAGCCGTTAACTTCTAGCGGAGAGGGTGGGGGCAGCAACAGAGACTACACGATAGTTATGACAGACGAATAGCAATTGAGAGCACAAGGCACACGTATTGGACAATTAAAAATCAAACAAGGATATAACAATGTTGTTATATTATTTCAAACGCATCCCCTCTCTAACAAGGTTTCCCGTCAATAGTAGTCTTAATGTCCTGCTACTTCATCTATATTTACTGTCAAAACTATTACACCTGAGGACATCCTTCGCACTCTGATGTGCCTAAAGAGCATTGCCACTGGTATGGATAATAAAAGTAGGTATATCTGTCTTAAAATGGTACACAACCTACTATATTCTGGTCTATATTCTGGCCAACTTCTGCATTAGTAGTAGTTAGTAGTGCAGTAGAAAGTTTTAAAAATTTGCGGCCGATGAATATTGTGCTGGTCCTTTAATTGTGATTTTCCGTGTGCCACAAAAGCAATTCTTAGAACATTATTATTCTTTATTTATACATTACATAGACCTACCCCCCATAATTTATCACTTCCGGTACCACCTTTATACGCAGATATTCTCATCTTTTAAACCTGAATATGCAAGCGTGTTCTAGACTGTTTTTTGCTTTGTGGTCAAAGCAGCTACAGCGACTTCTCAAATTTGCTAAAACTGCTTATCAAGACTACCCACTGCTGTGCAGCTGACAGTAAACCCAACTAAGCTGCAGCCTATTACTTTTGTGTTCCAACAAGCCACCATGTAGTACCACTTTTTGATATGCAGATATTCAACGAGTATCTTTAAGATCTAAGCATATACCCCGATATCGCAAAACTAAAATTACCTGCTTATCTTTATAGTAAAACTGAATTAAGAGATCAAATTCTCAACATAAACATACTACTGCTATGTACAGTTTGTACATTAGGTAATGTCTTCCGCCTTGACGAAGATATCAAACTTTCTTCCGCTCACTCCGATTTGGTCGTTTTCGTTCGGTCGAGATATCCTTAATACTCTTAACGGGCATTTACGAAAACGACCGAAGGGGCATGAGCAGAAGCAAGTTTGATAAGCGCTTCAAAGAGGAAGACATTACCTAATATGCAAGCCGTACGTCAGTAGTCCGAAACATATTATATGTTGAGGGGCGATTTGATTATACAACTCGTTTTTAATTTTAAATTATATTGTAGCCTTGTTATACTTATGGACAGATTTTTTGTGTTTTCATGTAATTATGTAAGTATAGTATATTTTACGAAATTCAATACAATAGAGACATACAAAAAAAAATCTGTTTCACTTTCTGTATTTGCGCTAAATTTAATGAGCACGTCTGTAATAGATTAGAAAAACACTAAAGAAGAAACATGACAATTAAAAAATAAGTTTAACTATCGAAATAAACTGAACGTATCATCGCATTCTTGAGTAAAATGTAAAGTACAGAAAACGCGTTTATTAGAGCAGATGATATCTAATGAATTACATTTAATTCGAATAACAACTGTAAAACATACAGTCGGGTATTTCTACTTCAAAGAATTCTTTTTATTGCATACAGAACAAAACCATGTCACATTTTATTGTGATCTGGCGCCTAAGATTTTTCTATAGACGAGTTTTAAATGTCAGACCCGATTTCTTGCTCCTATTCATACACCCACAACGTCTTACCAAGCTATAATGTACTCGAACATTTTTATTCCACTAAACATCATCCTTTAAGACTAAAGCAAACTGTCACTATTGATTCCTATTGTAATGAATGACATACGCTATATTCACGACAATTTGAGCAAGACATAACGCTTTAAAATACAATATTTTAAAGTATTTAGCTCCCTTTAAGAATTTTTATTGAAATTTTCGACCCAAATAATGAGGGTATTTCGGGAAAAAAATTCAGTAGTGGATTACGTATAAAGTTCACAATATTTTCAATAGAACATAAATAGTTTTTATTATTTTTTTATTTACAGTATTATCTTATTACTGGTGCAATGGAAAATATTTTTATTCAAATTGACTAGTTGATTTTTTGTATGTTTTTCTCTTGATTCTCTTGAAACTTCCGTGAGCAATAGTATACATACATTTAAACGTACAACAAAAAAATTATGTGCAGACAATCATTTATCATAAATAACGTACTGCAATAAAATGCTTTAATGAATTTATAAAATAAATATTAGATGATAAATGCGAGCAACAGATATGTTTCATTTCTACCCTAATAAGGTCAGAATAGTTCGGTGTTAAAAGCCCACACATTGTATTGCGTATGGTAGTATCATAGTAAGGTAGTTCTCGAAACTAAGTGATAGTATAAGTGAAAAAAGAACGTAGGCGAAGAAAACTTTTATATGAAGCGTATGCATTTGAACTAACGGTCGTAAAATATGTAAGCATGCATTTGGCTGTTGAAGTGGCTAGATTCTAGCTTATATATTACATGCCCGAAATCTGTGTTGCACTAAATAAATCGAATTACATCTTATGATCTACAACATATATTTCGAGGTATACCATACTATATTTTTTGTTTATTAACAATTTATGATAATTTATATGATGTGATGATGAAGATTACTAGGCAGTGAATTTTATGAAAGATTTACTAAAAATCTATACTAATGTAGTAATGGAAACTATACCAAATATTAAGTGATTATATTTTTTACATTATTGTTTCGGAATCTATTTGGATACTTGTTGTTTCAGAATTGTTTACTTATCAGATTATTATGTACTTATCTTTAAATTCATTTTCTTCCTGAACTTGTTATATTACATTTTGCTTTCCTTATAGATATTCAGAATTTTTATCGTATTAGAACTAACATTTGCATCACATGTGTAACGATAAACTATTATATGATTTTATGCAGTAAATTGTTTGAAAAAATGTTATTCTATTTTTCGTTAAACAGATATATGAATGTACCTAGGTGAGCCCCGACTTGTGACAACGCTTGAAAACAAGCCACTCCTACTAGAGAGAAATGTTTAATTTCGAGTCTCTAGAGAAAGACATTACTTGTATCGAGCAGTGTACGTATCTTTACAACCTTTTCGTTTTCATTTTAACTTCACTACGATTATTAAAATTTAACACCCTATTTGAAATGATAAATTTGACAATAAAACAAACATTGTGACATAATAAAAAATGTTAGATGTCAAAATCGTACAGTGTAAGTGGTAAATTTACCCGGTATTAAATTTCATACCGATACCTTCTAATTTTCACTCCATATTTATGTCATTCTAAAGTAGTGTGAACTTGATACAGAACTGTATTAAGACTATTTTTATACCCCTGAGTTAATTTCATAATTATGAGGAGGCCTACTGGTTCTGATCGAACTTTCTTAGCAAGAATTTTATATATGTTTATACTATTTCAAAAAAAAACGAGACCTTTAGGAAGAAAATCTTTGTTTGGGTCAGACTAACATAAGAAAATCCAGATTTTTTCTTCCATAATATTATGTATTTCGCTCACAAAACCGCAAGAATCATAGCATATTTTATCTCTCTTCGTTGTGATGGGGGATTAATGACACCATTTGTAGTAGAATATATTAGTCGGGGAAACAGAGTCTCTCATAAATACCACCAATTAGTACTTTCTTAAAAAATATTGAATTTTCATAACTGTTGCATATTTTTCCACCTATCAGTACTTCGATCAGTAGTTTAATATCTTCTCCGGTTACATAAACTACCTCTTAAACTTTGGATTATACAATATGAGACAAGATGTTAATAGGTTACAAATCAATCTGTTTATACACGTACTTTCTCATGGTAAAACAAAACTATTGCATATATACTTAATGCAAAAAGCTGAACACACATCCAAAAGCGGAGGGAAAATTGTAAAAACCATATTTGATTTAAACTAACATACATTTCATGTGCGTCCAAATGTGCGTGTATAGCATCTGTTGATTTTTAAGAACTAGCCCATACTTCAAGTAAACACATACCTAAAACTTGCTATATTTACACTTTTGAAATATGTTTGCTAAACTGTAGAATTTTCTATTTAATTTTATGAGCGAAACATTCTCATGCGTATAGAAGGATGACAATTTTAATTAAATTGTTTGGAAATTATATTTGCATAGTACATACGCATGTACTATAAGAACATATTTGCTACTACATAATAATTGCGAGTCAGGCGCAAGTGAATGAATACGAGAGTAAATTTGTGTAAATAACTTAACAAATTTAATGCAAACAGTATAATTATTCAGAACGTTTCTAATATCATTTCCATTACAAACAACGACACTTTTAATTTACTATCATTGCACATAAAAATATACAGAATGTATAGTGTATGGTCTATAAACGACTCGCTTTTATTTCTTTTGAAACATCAATTATTGATTCTTTCTTGGAAATACAGACAAATATTCGATATAGGATTACACTACATTTCCGAAAAAACTATTAATGTTTTTAAAGAATCGATCTGGTGAATTTATCGAGAGAATTTATTCAGAAAATCTACACTGCATATGAAATTGAATAATTTTTTGTAGTTATCTGATTAGAAGATTTCTAACAGAAATCTTGGCCGGTTATCAACTTAGATTATAAAGGAGTTTTGTTTTCACGTAGTTACATACATAAAGCTATAGCGGAAGCCTTCTGAATCTTTAGATAGCATTAAAGAAATGTAACTTACTGCTGTACCTATTTTAACATCTCGGTTAGCATCTCCTTAAGTTCCACCAACCTAATACATTTACTACTACAACTTAATATATTTTTGTAGATACAACGCCAGTTGTGGATGATTATAACGAAAAAGTTTCTATTGAATGAAGAGCGAAAAAGCTAAAAAAAAACAACATGGATATGAATACGATTGTACGCCAGTTCTATTTCTATATTGTATACTTTGCACTTACGTATATTGTGTATCCTCTTCTGCCCGGGCACTACACTAGTCCTGTTTAAGCATTGAACAATCATGTCACAGTACTATATACGAGAGATATCAAAGCTATTGATATTCCTGCAATAATCCGTTTCCTTAATTCAAAGTCGTGCACATACAGATAAAGTCGCAACGACAAGAGCTTCTACATTTCAGGGACCCTGTGAACTTGGCACCTTAATTTCGAAAAAAAACTTTTTTATTGTTCTAATTGCACCCTAAACAGTTCTGGAGTTTTTGACAAAATAAAAAAGAGTTCCATAAAAATAAATATAAAAAACAGTAGTTGAAAATATGGGGTGCCACGTTCACATAACGCAAAACAAAAAAATCAAAATTTATTTTCTTTCTTATTATTATTTTTTTGGCATGAAAGATCGCAATAACTTTCAAAATATTGAACTAAGCCTTTCAAGCGTCACAAAGTATCGTTAGAATTCTTGCAGTACCACTCAGAACTCCTACAAAATATTCATAATTGTCAGGTATTTTTATTTGACTCTAAAAATGTTGCTAGCGAAACGACTAGAAGTAAATATTTTTGTTGGAGTTATGGGTACCACCTAAAAAATTCTAGTGATACTTGTTGACGCTTGTTTAATAAGTTATTGCGATTTTTCATACCCCAAACAAATTATTGTTGTTATGTGTAGAGCCTGAAGAATTTCTAGCTTCAGTCCGAAGCGCTCCAATAAATATTTTGGAAATTATCACTATTTTTCGTACTTGAAAAAAATTGGAAAGTCAAAGTTCTGGAAAGTACCTCAAGAGTTCTAACGATCTTGTTCGAAGAGCTTAGATAAATAGTTCAAGTGTTATCCCGATTTTTCGTACTACGTTTTGTGAACTTGGCACCTCACTTTTTCAATTTGTGTTTTCTGTATTTATGTTTATATCTTTTGTAAAATTTCAACAAGAACTCTAGAAGTCTTTGGAGTAGTTCAATAAAAAATTGTTTTTCGAAAATAAGATCACACATACACTTCGGGCTTAAGAGCTCATTTATTATATAAAGGTACATATGTATCATGTAACCCATAGTCGGTCATCTTTCCGTGATTATATTTCAATATTTAAAATGTAAAAGGTAAAACAAAAACCAAAAGTGAAAAATTACACTTTTTGTTTTTGTTTTACATTTTTGGCTGTGGTATTTTTGATTTAATGCTGTAGCATATGTATAACTATAGTGGTATACATCAAAGTCATTCACGGAACTGGTTCGTTAGAACTTTTTGCTGTTCTTGAAATTCAACATTTCTGAAAACTTGCGATTATAACTGATATCATCTGGACTCATCAGCAAAATTATTTAAGCTATTGTACCACTTCCGGTTTACCGGAAGTTGACGTCAACTTTCTTAATTTAAATAGCATGGTATATTTTGATGAGTTTTTTGTATCGAGCAGACAATTCTGCATCAAAACTTACTAAGACGCCCTACTAATAAGCAATTTTTGAGTTATTCAATTTTTTTCAAATATAGAGCCAATTGCAACGTTATGTTCAAAATTATGTATTTCTGAAGGCATTGCAGTTAAAGACCTCATATTTGGCATGTTATTAGTCAAAATAGCGGATATCAAATTTACGTCCTAAAATTTATCATAATTTATACAGGGTCGTCCAAAATTAACCTTCATTTCAATCAAGTTCACATCGATGAAAGTCACTTTTTTTAAATGAAACTCTATATATTATTGCATTTTTGAATACACTCTATCATTCCTTCTTAGATATGTTGGCTTGTATTTTTTACGGTTTCCGAGTTATAAGTACTTTTCTGGTGAAAGTCCGAAAAATATGCTTTTTAATGTCGAAATAATTGATATTGCATTTGTACTATAAATACACATAGATTATATCTGTCAAGCAAAATAACAAATGAAATACATTACAGCAAAGAAACGAGATTTTAGATTTATTTTCCATTCATGTAGAATGTAATACGATTATGAATACTACATGTACGGTATTTGACGACAGATATCCAAATTTTTGCAAAGTAATCTGAAACAATATCATTACAAAAACTCGAACAAGAAAATTATACAAAATAGCGTTGCAAAAGACAAATGATTGCAATTCAATATGATTATATCATATATGACATATAAAACACACTTAACTTATTCCTTTCCAAAGCTTTTTTGTTTAACATTCATTTTTGGCTTTTTGTATTGATATTTTTTAGGTCATTTGGCATAAATGTGGATATCTGTCGTCATACATATACGCGACATGTGCTACTCACAATTCTACTACAGTCTTCATGAATGGAAAATAAATCTAAAATATCGTTTCGTTTCCGTCATGTATTTAATACGCCATTTTACTTGACAAATATCAACTATGTGTATTTATAGTACAAATACAATATCAATTATTTTGACATTCAAGGATTACTGAGATTTTAAATGCATTAAAAATGCGTATTTTTCGGACTTCGGACCATCTAATAACTCGAAAACCGTAAAAGATAGAAGCTAATATGTCTAATAATCAATGATAGAGAGTCATTAAGTGTATTCAAAAATGCAATAATATATAGGGTGTTCCGTTTAAAAAAAGTGACTTTCATAGATGTGAGCTAGATTGAAATGAACGTTAATTTTGGACGACTCTGTATAAATTACGATAAATTTTAGGACGTACATTTGATGTATGCTATTTCGGCTAAAAACACGCCAAATATGAGGTCTTTAACTGCAATGCCTTAAAAAATACAGAATTTTGAAGATAACGTTGCAATTGGCTCCATATTTGAAAAAAATTGAATAACTCAAAAACGGCTGTTTTTTGACACAGGCTGTCTTAGTAAGTTTTGATGCGGAATTATATGTCCGATACAAAAATCTCATAAAAAGTATATCATGCTATTTAAATTAAGAAAGTTGACATCAACTTCTGATAAACCGGAAGTGGTACAATGGCGCAAATAATTTTGCTGATGAGTCCAGATGATATCAGTTATAATTACAAGTTTTCAGAAATGTTGAATTTCAAGAACATCAAAAAGTTCTAACGAACCAGTTCCGTGAATGACGAAATCGAAAAAACAACTGAATCTCGTATTTTTGAGTTTTCAGCCGAAATAAGCGTTTTTTTAATTAAAAAAACCCTGCCTATTATAATTTTTTATACAAGGGGTTTAGGACAAAATCGGTAAACATGAACTTTTCACTAGGATAAAAAATAGCAGAGTTATAAATAAGCACATAAACTATTATCAGACTTATTTAGATTGCTATGGAAAGACACAATAATGTGTTAAAAACTTAATCGTCACAGTTTGTTATTTATTATTTTATTATTATAATATCTCACACATTAAAAAGATCTTTTCTCACAGTGATAAAAGTGACTAGTGATAATTTCGAAAATGTTCTATCAGAGCAAAAAAATATTACCAGCAGTAACATCCACTTCGTGCTCAACCAGTTTCTCAATATCTCTTCAAACTTTACCAAACTTTCACAAATAATTAAAATATTTTTGCTAAGAGACAGCTGAAGACGAAGAATTCAATATTGCTAAAAATTCGAAACAATAAAAAAATTCAGTGCACATACAATGGTCTCAGTTCTTATAAGAGATTTTATATTATTATTAGGAACGGGTCAGTAGGGTCTGTAATTAGGTAAATGCCCAGTATTAAATGTGAAAGAAATGTAAAAGAAATACAAATTCCAATATTCTTCATAAAAAATAAGATATAGTATTTTTTTCCGATTGCACCATTATAATCTGCAGAAAAAAATGCTGCTAGTTGATTACTTTGACCGGTGACGGATCTCAAATAAGAAAGAAGTTACCAATACGGCGCACTTCATTTAGATCACCCTGTACATCTTGTTATTTCTTTTTCCAACTTCCTGCTATAAATACACGCAGCATAAATTCTAATGACTGACTTAAAAAAATGAGCAATTTTTTATGTTCTATTAATAAACTATACTATACGACTGAATTACGTCTATTTCATACACTTGACCGCGAATAGGATCTATGTATTTCTATTTTCAAATTGTAAATATGTACGTACTTACTTGACCCTTACTTCATTATATATCCGCCTATTTTTCTAATTATTGTCTGGATGAGATGGTTACAAAATTAAGTATATAAGCGTTTCTTCAAACAGTCCATGTTTGCTAATGGAAGTTTGATTGGTTAAATATTGTTAAAAGACATTAATTAAATATTTCATTTCAGCCGTTAATTAACACACATTAATTCACTGACACTCGTACCATCCCGCAAAATTACTTTTGAACGATTCATTCAATTAAATATGAAACTGCTTATTAAATTCATTTGCACATACTAATTATAGTACATTGAAAACGTCAACAACACGTAAAAGGTTAGAACAAATAGATTTAATCTCTATCTATCCATTTACGATTTACATCACACGCCTCCGTATTTCCTGGTACAAACAGCAAAAATATTTTCTTTATTCGACTATAAGAAATAAAATAAATAATAATAACAATTGGAATAAATCCAATTACTACACGATATTGTGTTTTGGGACTAGTTATACATGCATAGTTTACAGGTGAACGACGAACAGAACGTCATACAAATGTTTGTGATTATTTAACTACATTATCTAAAAACGCACTTGGTTTTGCATAGGTATCTTTATTTGTTTGCTTGTTGTATCCCGTGCAGTTGTTCTGGGGTTTGAAGCTGTATTGCTTTTCAATACTACGAGTGCAGCTCTTATAGTTGAAAAATGTTTCCATGGCTTTGTTACAACATCACACCGCCGTAAATAACGTTGTGCTGTTAACTATGTCTCCACTGCAAATGGTTAGCTCCACAGAAGTATCAATCTAGTGAAACGTACCAGAATCGTCGTTGGCAAGATTCAAAAATGTGTGACTAATATTCCTTCTGCAATTCTCGAGCTAAACCGTATTCGCCTATTATACGGTTCCAGGATATTTAGCTTTGTTACCCGAGAGAACAGTTTTAATGATAAACCTTTTCATTTATTTGAGTGTTATTCCTTATGAGTAAATAAAAGAAAGTTTAACTACACACCAATCTATTTGTAATAAAATTGGCTTCTTCATATGAAAGAAATAATTTGTTTAGTCACTAGAAACTGATTTTCCAAGTATAAATCCACCATCTTAGAAAACCTTCTTTATTCATAAGAAATAACATTCAAATCAATGAAGTGTTATCACAACGAAATTCTTCTCTCGATCTAGACTCTCATTTTCTACTGATGTAGAAATGTTACCACTTCTTGTTATAATCATTTATTACACCATAACAATTTCTGCCGTGCTTTATTCGCCACCATATTTGTACCCGAACAAACACAATGGAATTCTCCTAGTTACTCCTAAACTGTCAAATATTCAGCCATCTTCGTTGTATTTACTATTTTTATGAAACCAGTAATATATCTCTAATATTGAGAGGGCAAATGTGAAGTTCCTTTCTGTATTATTTATTCTAGACTGCCTTCCTCATGTCTCCAATGACACTGCAAGTTCTATAGCCAATTATTATACAAACGGTAGATTATATAATTAGAAGGACATCTTAAGACAGAAATTGCAAGAATTATCTATCCTGGTAATCAAACTTTATTAGCACCAACTTATATGGGAATAGACAATTTATACTCTCACTTAAGAATCAATGTTCCTATACAAAATTAACCATAACTGCAGTCATTATCTGCATTATAAATTTCACGCAAACTTGTGCTGTACCTACGTACCAACCTTAAATAACCCAAGTTTTCTTTCAAACGCTGTTCGGACTAAAATATCCAGTCCTTTAATTAAATTACTACCCCGGAAATCATAAACCGTATACTTAGTTTAAGAAAATAATACAACACATGTGCTTCCAATTATCTGTTTCCACAATGTCGACATCAATATTAAATTATCACTCAATGTACATAGATGTTTTAAAACTGTTAAGCATTTCCACATTTTTATTACTAGACACAAATTATACCAGCTTTGAAACCATTATACAGAAAATATGATTCAAACAAGAATATCCTAATACTATTACTAAACTGCGGAGAACTAATGTGACCTATAAAGACACTCCTAGTGTAAAAAAGCAATTTCACAGCTATAAGCATTAAATTGCTATCTTCGATTATGACTATACGGTAACAGAGACAAGCGCCAACATAACTCCTAATTAGTAGAGTTATCTTTGTGGGTTGGTTGTGTTCTTATGGAAATACGATAATAGAATTCGCTTAGACGTTTTAAAATTGCCCTAAAATAGTTTAATGGCCAGTTAAATGTATCTACTGTACCGTAAGCTGTTGGAAGAAACTTTTTACAGGAAGGCTTGTAATATGAATAAATTATCGCTGGAATGGAAGAGTTATACATTAAAAATGTCCATCATATTTTAGTATAAAATATGTTTTGGAATAAAACGAAAAAAATCATTTGTTTATGTAGTTCGGTGTCGCTCTTTATAATATATGTATATGTACCATCTTTGGCAAATTAAATGCGATTTTTTTATCGGTGAACGTTGATTTTGTAAATAAAGGCTTTGCTTTAAAGTAAATTTAATTACTCTAAAGAAGTTCATCAAAGCAGTACTCTCTTTTAGAGAAATTAAATTTGCTTCAAAGTATAGCCTTTGTTACATGAATGTTATATTTCATGATTTTCGATTATCTTGGAAGACAGAGCATATACAACATTTACTTAATATATGTTCTTAATTAAATTATATATATATTATATAATTAAATTATACATCAATTATGGCACATACACGATATATTTATACAGGTAAAACATCAAAATTGCAAAAAGTGGATAAAAGTAATTAGTGAAGAAATAATAACCAGGGAAGTAATTAATGCAACAGGTATGTAGATATAAACTTCATATATGATCAATCTTACGCGCACTGCAGTCTGCAATAAATTCAGAGTAAATTGTAATTATTTCCGCTTTTTTCAAATATCTTGACGATTTATTATTACAAAAGTGTATTACTATATTATATTTGCTACATACATGGATATTTAACTATAAAATTACATGAAGAGTTTATTTGAAAGGACAATTTACTTATTTACTTGTAGCTCCAGGGCCACAGAAGATTATTTAAAGTTTTCGGAATACGATAGATTCGTGCAAACCGTGAATAATTACTTTATACTATTCTGTATCTCCGATTTCTAGTATTGGGGTCAACTATACGTATAAAGTACAAAACAAAATTTGGCTTCATAAATAAATACCTTTTTGCGGGAGTTTTAATTCAGACACGCAGAAAGTACTACCGTAATGAAACGACTCACTTGGAAATGATGAACACTTACACCAAGAGGTTGTTACGTACGGTGCCGGTGTGGAGAAAGTTTTGACAGTGGCGAGGAGTAATTACTCCGAAACGCAAAACTTTTTCTCCGTAATGAAGGGGGATCTTAAGGCTCTAGATTCAGTCCACGAATTTTAAAATTTTCAATAGTTTCACAGTAAACTACAAAGTAATTAACTAATATTATATTTGAATGTGGTTCATCACGCTTTCCACATTATGTTTGTAAATTTGCCTAAGGTGTCACCGGCTTACGACGAGAAAAAGCTAGAAAATTTCCGATTTAAGGGTTCTGCAGAAATATGATTATGAGTTTATTTTTATAGATAGGGCTATTATTTTAGATTTGTTTTATAGCTGAAATGTTAATCTATGGTTCTACATTTTTGAAAAAGTCAAATATTGTTTGTAAACTAGCTCAACAATAGGGAATTTTTAAAAGTCTATATTGTAAAGAAATTTAATTTAAAAAAGTGGCTCTATAGAAGCATAGTATTATCCTTTAGGAAAGAATTGGCGAAAACCGCATTCAAATATATGGAATAGTTACTATAACGCTACCTATATACATATAACAAATCTTTGGTTTAGAGCACCATTAACACATATGTCAATAAACGCTGATGATATCTATAGTGCCATTTTTGTTGGAGATACATTCAATTAATTAGTTTTCTTGAGTATCTCTTGAAACTTTTTCTTTTACATACTTTAGATATTAAGTAATGTATTGTAATAGTTTTATTTTTTGTATAAATTTTTGCATAATTTACTTGTATTACTGTTGTACTTTAACTTTGTTATTTTTTTTTTTATGCATGTAAGTATTTATATATTTGTCCTGTTATTGAGTCTTTACCCGTTGGGCAATAAACCATTATTATTATTATTATTTATTTTTTTTCCTCCATCCGTCCACCTTAACCCAGCATCCAAGCCCGGCGTGCCAAGCAAGTATGTCGGGAGTCCCCACGCGAGAGAAAGCATGGACACACCCCTGCAACATGTCACATGGGTGTCTCCAATACCAGTCCCCAAATCTCTTACATTATTCAACTGTTTGTTTTTAGATGTTTTACATTAGTCATGAGTTTTACATTACAGGTAACTACATAGAGTTAATTAGTACATATACAGGGTTTAGGTAATGTATGACGGTTAGAGCTAGTACTACAAGTTTTTAAAGGACCTTTCCTTCCAGCTCTTTGTGATGATGTCCCAACGACAGTTCGGAAGAAGGAAAATGTGTGGAATCCTCGCAGCTCGCGTAAATGTGAGTATCCACGGTGGAACTCCGGATGCATCCCAGACCATTGGAATATGCTTTCGGAGTGGCCCGGCCCTAAGATGTTGGGTGGCTGGTATCGTGAGCTCTCAGGACCCGTAATGAGCCTAAGATTACATATTTTTGCATCTGATCGACGACGCTTCTTGTGGTGGCCATATTAATGTTCAGCTTCTTTATTCCATCGATAATAGATGACTTATTTCCTCCGCAGACCCCTATTATCAGCGGTATAAAATGGGACTTATACTCAGGGTAAGTAAGCTTCAGCTGAAACAAGAGATCTCTGTATTTTTCAATTTTTTCTAGTTCTTTACTATCTACGTTGCGCTCCGATGGACACGACATCTCTATCACAAACATGTCTTTTTTCTTTTCATCTAGAACAACCATATCTGGTTTATTTGCTGTTATCTCTGAAGTCGTCGAGAAGGAAAAATTCCAGAAAATCTTTACATTTTAGACTACTGTTGGGATATCTTTCGCACTGTACGGTGGAACCCTTTCCTCATCTATGCCATGCATATTCCGTAGGTAGTAGTATAGGACGCGAAGTGCCATGTCATGCCTCGATATGTAGAGCGTCAGTGCATATTTAGAACAGGCTACCTTCTGAAGCTGTTTATAGATGTTTGGTGGCAGCTGTAGTATTTGGAGGGATTCGTGAAGCTTCTTCGGGATTTCTCCAGTGGCTCCAATGACGACTGGCACGACGATGACTCTATCCTGTTCCCATACTTCCCGGAGGTCCTGCGCCAAAGGTAGGTATTTCTCTTTTCGCTTTGTTTCGCTGCGATGTTTACGGGGGCTGGTACCGCTATATCAATAAGGTACGTGGTCTTCGACGGTATGTCTGTGACAGTGATGTCTGGCCTATTATGAGCGACAGTTCTATCAGTCTGGATCGTTCTGTTCCAGTATATAATAATAATAATAATATTTGTTTATTATTAAAACATCCCATTTACAAAAATTTTACATAGGTGCCTTAATTATAGATAACAGAGGATGTTATAACAAAGGGTTACATTCAGTTCTTTCGATTGAAAGTAACTGTTTTTCAATGCAACCGAGTACATTATAAAAAAAAGCAACAGTCGCACGCAGAATGTCAAAAAGAAACTGTTCTCAATACCGATTTCGGGTCGTAGCGATAATATGGTGTCATTATTATTATTATTATCATTATTATTATTATTATTATTATTATTACTATGATTATTATTACTATTATTATTATTCCATGTCTGGCCAGCCCGAATGGCGCTACCGTATGCGGAAACGGTACAGCCGGTGACGCCAGCTGTCCGCTGACCCCCACCCTTCCTCTTCCCTTTCCTTTCTGTTCCCAGGTACAGATCGGCAAGCGTTGCGGCGACTCCGGGAGTGTCTACGAACCGACTGGTCTTCTCATCCGGCTGGGGAGCAGGCTGATGTGAGCTTGCTCTACCGACGAGGATCCGCGACGCATTATGAGGAACCAGCCACTTCGGGCCCTGATCAGGTAGTGTATGGTGGATGTAAGATGTCGGAATCCGCATTGCCCCGGACGAGCTCCAGTCTGTCCGTGTTTTCCGGAATTGGTGAAGCGTAGGTCAGGCCTCAGGGAACTGGGGTAGGATCCCGAGGATCTGAGGGTACACCCGTTCTTGACTACTGCGGCCCGCCCCTCCATACACGAAGCGCTGGCGAACTACTCAACATGGCAACTTTACCAACCAACAAGAGAACGCCGAAGAACAGTACAGAAGAGAGCCCCACCGGTGCCTTCAAGACACCAACGGCGCAGCACGTTAGGTCGCCAATTACGATAGATCTGACGACATTTAACATCGCGCAACCAGGAGGTAGCAGTGACGACACCACATCAGCTCCAGATATGTCGTCCACAAAAGAAGTCAGCTGCAAACTGCGATGCCGCGAAGAGGAGCAACTGCAGAAGTGCATAGGTGCCATCAAGACAATGAAGGCAGCTATCGGCACGCAGAAGAACGTCTCGATGGATGTTAAGAACGCCTTGAAGGAGCTAGAAGAAGCAGTGGAGATGATCTCTGACTGCAGGAAGAGCTGAGTCAGCGTCAAGCCCTTAAGCTGCTGGAAACACCGAGAATAAAGATCGGCTGGATAAACAGCAGAATTAGACGCAGGGTAGAAGTCGTCAGGTGCTTCCGCTGCTTCGGCTACGGACATCGACAGACTTCTCGTCCGGGACCAGACAGAGGAACACAAGGCCTTTGCATCAACTGCGGAAAAAAAGGCCACCAACGGAAGGATTGCAAGAACAAAGCAAAATGCTTCCTCTGCACGGGAGACACCGCGACACGCAGCCATGTTCCTGGTTCCGGCGCATGTCCGTCCTTCAGAAGGGCATTAGATCAGGCAAAGAAGAACCAATGACCAGAATCCTACAAGGCAACATTCACCGAAGCAGAACAGTGAGCAATACCGTTATAAGGAATGCACCGGGTGGTACAGGGACACACTCGTCACTGCAGCTATATGGATCCCGGACACGAACAGCGTCATCGTCGACAACCACGGAACCCGAAACGGATAGGTGTGGGTAAAGAGCGGCACCATCACCTACGTGGGCTGCTATCTCACACCCAACGAGCCGATAGCGGTCTTTCAGGACAAACTCGACAACCTGGAAGATGACCTTCGAGAAATGGTCCAGTATTCTAGGAGGAGACGTAAACGCCAAAGCCGTGGAATGGGATATGGAATACACCGATTCACGAGGGAGACGTATACTGGACATGGCGGCCAGACTCGGACTCAGCGTGGTAAATGTCGGAGACACTACCACATTCAGACGACCAGGCTACGGAGAGACGATACCGGACATCACATTGGCCTCGGAGGACATTGTGCGGGACATCGTGGACTGTCATGGAGGACTACACCGGAAGTGACCACCAGTACATAAGCTACAACGTGACGAGGCAGCAGCCGATCAGGCGAAATCCTGCTCAGCCCGGTCCTCGATGGAACGTAGCGAAGCTGGGGAGGAAGCACCGGGGACGGGTCCCGTCCCTGATGGTGCGTTAAGGCATTTTTCCTCACTTAAAACAAAAAAAAAATTATTATCAGAACTTAACAGATTCACACGTTGAAATTAATTATGTTTATTAATGCCACTTACAAATTCAACACATTTTCAAAAGTCTTTGGCAACATTTCTGCTTAGTTTATAAGAAATTACAATTAAGCAGCAAGATTTTAACATGTTATGAAGGTCAATGTTTACTACCGTAACACTCACACTAAAGCTATGAGTAACTTGAAAAGTCAAAACTTAATTATTAACAAAAGTATGCAAATAAAATTATATTAGTCTAAACTACGAGGCAAGGTCACAAAACAACAAAACGCAAATGCTGGAATTCGTATGACCAATAAGGCCAATTAAAATCTCTATTGGCAGTGACACAATTGTATGTAGCGATTTAATGTGTATGTTTATATTGAAGCATGCGTATATTATCTACACATCACATTGATACGAATTATGCAATGAAATGAGGCCGACTCGCTTAATAATGCAGATTACACAAAGTTCTTTAAATCGCTCAGCTAATTTAAACTTAAGCGGCGTGTCCGCGACCGCAAGCATGATACACATAAATCTTATTTAATACTTTCCATAAAACTTCTTTATGGAAACTGTTGCGCAATGTGTGATCAATTAAATATAAACCAAGAGTGAAATGAAATAAAATTTAAGTGCTCATCGCCGCTACTTTTTTTATTTACATGACTATAATATAAAGGAAGATTCAAAATTCCAATAAACACATCTCAATTGAACAATTCTATTTTTAAACGTCGCACGTCTCTCTCAATATGTATACATAGACATAAAAACGCAATATGGTTTTTAGATTATTGTGTTGTCTATTAAAAGTACATATTGTATTCTCGATCACAAAAACCTTGTGATGCGGTCAATGATTAAAACATCGCCAATGTAAAATTCGGTTTAAAAAAATCTGTGATTCACGCGCCGCTAAATGGAACAAATGGAACAAATTAAATATGTGAACATTCTGAATGCCGGATAAAAAACAAAAACATTGCGACAATTGAAATTATCCTAAGATGCAAATATCAGAGGTTGAAACATGGATGTCTACAATTTTTTCAAGAAGCAAAAAGCCAGGCCTCGGTATTGGTAGACAGGACACACAATAGTAGGTAGTTCACTAATCTTAAATCATACATAAATATCTAGCGCACATACATATATGTAGTTGTAAGTACTTGAATACGCTTTGTATAGTTTTAACATTTGAGTGTTTCTTTTAGTCCAGAATAAATTAAAAATATGATGACTTTCTTGTAATGTGCAAATATTGCCAGTATAGGATAATGGATGACGCAATCTTGTAAAAGAAAAATAACATAATGCAACATTTTCGTAACCAGTTTCCATGTATGGTGATGGGCAGTGTTTGCTCCTCGTGACATATGTACAACTAGGACACTAAAGCCCTAAATTCCTATTGCCGTTTAAATCTGATATTTTCGAGTATAACCTTCTTTGCTTGTATGAACAATTAACATGCTAACATTGATTCAACTAGAATGACTATCAGCAGATAATTTTTTGCTAAAGCCTAAATCTACAGAATGAAGTACATCGGTTAAGTACGAGATCTAGCGAGGCGTGTTGGGTTTATAAATAATCTACCAGTCACCGTTAATTGTACACGAAATAAACGCTTTTATTCATTTTTATAGAACATGCATTTGCTTATCCTTGAGATGGACTATGGACCACGGGCATTTCGTTCAAATTTGAAATTTCGGGCAAGATGTGCGCGCTATCTTTGCTTCATACGGAGTACTAAATATTGTATTGTTGCCAAATCTTTGTAAGCTTTGTATCTAAAGGGATGTTAATCAAACATCAAAGATAGTTTTAATATGAAGGATGAGAAAGTTTTTAGCGTTATTGTGACAAAAACGTTTTTTTATTGTTCTTATTAACAAGAAATCTGAATAAATATGGATAGCTATAACAGTGTGCGATATGGCAACAGTGCCTGGTAACGAAAATATCTACAAATTAGTAGTGTTTATAAATTATTTTGTCAGGTGATATGGTTATAAGGAAAACAGTAACAAGTTTTCGGTAAGTTTTGTTATTCTTACTTGTTGTTTTATTTTATTAATTGTTGCTGGAGTAATAATAATTCATTGTAATATTTAGGTAAAAATTTATTTTTAAGACTTTTTCAAGTGTACACAAATACAAATGTAAAATTCCAGGTTGCGAAAGTCGATATTATTTCAATATTTTACCTGATTCGGGTTATCAAAATAGACATTTTTTCACCCTCCCTTCTAATGATAGAAAACAGGTATGATTAAACTCTATTCAAAGTTCTAAGTTATGCAGATTTAGGCTCCAATCGTAGACTTGTGTTACTTGTAAATCAGAATACTTAAAATTGTAGTATGAAAGCCTTGAAAAAATTGAGCACTATCAATTTGAAAGTTACGTAAGTTTAAGTAGCACACCGTACTTGAAACTTACCTACAGTACTGTCATAAAATCACTACCAGTGAAAGTGAGTTGGATTCATACTCTTCGAGGTTTTATTTTCTTGTGCAATAAACTGGACACTTGCAAACAAGATCATTAATCAAGATCGCTTAGAGAATCTGCTTGGTGTATTATGTCAGTGTTATGGTCTTAATACAAATCCAAGTTTTTATCAATTTATTGCCAATTTTAAAACTTGTATTTTAAATAATTTTGTGTCTTGTCGTTCTATCGGATTCAATTGTGAGCAAGATAGTGGACATATCTCATCTACAATCATTTATGACTTCTATTGAACCTGAAAGTGGTAGAAATAGTACGTTGAATAAGAATGAATTAGAAAATTCTTCTCTAAATGTTCCAATTAATGATGAAAATGATTTAAATTATCAAGTTGTCACCTTATGTACATACATATATGGATTCTTTCTAAGAAAACTTAATTTACCTGAAGGTGAGGTTTGTAAATCTTCTTTATTTTCTGCTAATGTAGAACTCCATCATACTTTTAGTTTTCTTTATCCCACTCTTAGTTTGGTATTACATATTAATAACATTTACGATAGAATGGTTGTGTTGTTGAAATCGTTTGATCATGTAAATTCTATTCAGAAAAAAATGTTGGTAACTTTGCGAAAGGTTAGTTTTTCATGGTACACTTGTGTTAACAGCGATCAACCTTTAGTTCAAGAACAATTGTTAAATATATCTATGAGTTTAATTATCAGGAAATTTCATGATGATATTTGTCGGTCTTCTAATGATAGATCGAAACTCGAGAAAGGTTAGGCAGCTTATGCATGTCTAAGACACAAATTAAGTTAATCAATTAATTTTTTATATGCACGTAAATCCGTGTCTGTGATTTCTATATTTATAGATATATCGCACTGATGAGATCAAATATGATCGGAACACGTATTTAGGGCATATTTAGTACCAAAAGAAAATATTATAGTAATTTTATTTAATATTATTTAATATTATTTAAAAATGCCGCCATCGCGGTTGTTTACGAATTTAGTACGCCATATGCCCGTCAGTGTGTGCTAGCGTAAGGATCCAATTTTTAACGTGGAATGAGTCACTCTTGTATGATATGCTCCTTGCTATGGACTATCTTATGAAAAATCTGCAATGTACTCTCTGCATCTGATCAAGAGGAAGTGTAAATTAAACTAGAAAACTAGCTAGCGAAATTTTCAGAAAATTCCGCTTTTCAAACAAAATTAAACAGCAATATTTATCATGCATGTCACTTATTAGATTGGTTCGAAGTTGTAAGCATTAGATTGGAGTAGTAAAGCTGTTTTCAACGAGACTAATTTTGAAAAATTCGGTTCAACAAAAGCGGGGTTATAAATGTTCCTTCAAAACAATGTTTTCGCCCCCTCCCCTCCATTTTCAAAAAATTCCGTTTTTCATTTTGTATGAAAAATAAGAACTGAAATTTTTGGTGTTCAGTTACGCCATCTACCGATCATCCTACACTTCACACCTACACAGAGAGTTTCATGATGTTTGCGGTTAACCCTATTTTACGCCTTTTATAACTAACAAAATACCTAACAATTATACGTTTTATATGTATATGTATATATAATATTTAATACTTTCAATTATTTCTCATAACTGATCGCTCCAAAAATTAAAACGTAGATAATCTTCATGTCATACTAATGTTAAAATCCATTGTCCATGTTGTGTAGATAAACATAGTATTCAAATAATAGTAAAGGAATTTGATAACAATAGCTAGAACACAGATGCAACATTATATTACATCACAAAAAAATTAGCTTGGTAAATTCACAAAATATCTTCTTCATTGTATTTGATATCGTAGCTACAATCTATTTGTTCTTCTGTTTCTTCATTGTAGTATCTCGATTGAAATCTTATGGGTACTTACATAAAAATACGACTGATACACAATTACTTGACAATGCCCGAGTATACATACTTAAATGTATGCATCACGTTTACTGATAATTCTGATGTACCAATGGGTTGATTCTATGATAGATTGCCTGGAACGACGGAAGTGCTTGAAAGCTCATAATATGGTACGGTTTACACTACATACATACATATGTATATTGTAGAAACTTCTATTATAGTGGGCTTCAACTAAATTAAAGAAAAAATAACTGCAGATATACAGCCTGCAACCAATAAAAATAGTACACTATAATACAGCTTATGTGAAACAAATATGTATTGAAATGCGTTAAAAGCTATGATAGCTTTGGTAGCATTGAAAAACATAATGTATTCCACGAATAAGCTGATATACCAAGAGCTAACTTTTAATGTGATGATTCTCTTTATACGAGTGAAAGAAGAATGAAAATATGATTTCTATGTGTTAACAAAGTCAAGAAATACGCATGCTATTCTGCTGGACAATTGTCTGTTGTAAGCTATCGCTGTTTAACAGCAAGTACCCACCACTATTCTTTTCCGTTGTCTAACTACTAGAAAATGCTATCGTCACATCTTTTCAATTTCAATCAATTCAACGAAGTCCTCATCCGTGCTACTGCGAGGTGAGGGGAACGAATCATGCGCATGTATGCTTATTTAAGCTTCATTTACATAGAGGGTAGTGGGAATTGTAGTGTAAGAGTAGTGGAGTGCCGAAGTTAGTTCTCATGTATTTAAACGAGAGCATTTACATAAACACTGCGACAGTAACGGTAGTGGAGAAGTAGTGTCAAAGTTCGCAAACTCCAAACATTCCCACTACACTACCGATACTTATACCGTTGTGTCTGCGCAGAACAATCTACCGATAACAGCTGTTTTGTTGTGTTTACATTTGACTATACATCCATTACCAACTATCGTCGTTACGCATGCGCAACAAAGCAGGCGCATCGCCACCACTTTTCTTATGTAAATGCATTTCTGCACTACAATACACCTTCCACTACTCCTACACTACAATTGCCACTACTCTCTATGTAAATGAAGCTTTTTAAGCAGACGCAACGGTATAAGTATCGGTAGTGTAGTGGGAATGTTTGGAGTTTGCGAACTTTGGCACTACTTCTCCACTACCGTTACTGTCGCAAGGTTTATGTAAATGCTCTCGTTTAAATACATGATAACTAACTTCGGCACTCCACTACTCTTACACTACAATTCCCACTACCCTCTATGTAAATGAAGCTTTACAGTTGAAGCACAGAATAACCAGAAGGGACACGACCCGATCATGGAATTTATGCGCATGACCGTAAATCGCCATGTTGAAAACTCACAATGTTTACGTTTACGTATCGTGTGTTTACTAAGGCTACAGTTATTTTTAATTTATTCTAAATTTCTATAAAATCTTATCGCCGGTGGTGTAGTGTTCGCTCCTGCAAAAACAATACGACATTAACAGAGGGATATAGCTTCTTCCTGTACCCTAAAAATGATAAACTGTAAGTGTTTTGTTGCGTTGGACAACTATTTCAATTTTTGGTCTTTTGCAGTGCTTTGGAATGGCTAAAAATATGTAAGCGTGAAGATTTGTTAGAAAGAGGTATTAATTGGAGAGCTATATAATACCTATCTATGTGGAAAACATTCTGAAGATAGAATGTTTTTAAATTTCACGAAAAATCGTTTGAAACCGCATGCTAAACCAACATTATTTATTTGTGATCCATCGAAACCATTAACAGCTATAAAATTAGGTGTGAATTATAAATAATAACTGTTGAGCAATTTATGCTTAATGTTACTGAGCGATGAAAGTATACTAATTTATTGTAATATATTACAGTCGAAGCATCACCGACAAAGTGTATTGTAGAGATGGATGAGACTGTAGGTACCTATTAGAGCACTTATAATGTTTTCAGATTGTTGTAATAAATATGTTAGGTAAATAGCCTTTGTTTTATTATAAAGAACTAAGAATTCTCAAGTGTGCATTATAAGTTCAAGTAGTTTTCATCTATCCGTTCTTACAAGTTACGATAGTTATAATATCCACGTACAGTGATGTGCTTTAGTACTGACTCAAAGTGCCATAAAGCGTTGTAAATATAACCCTTATGTACCGTATTCGATTTATAAGAATAATGAACTGGTCGATTTCGAACTACCTGGCATAGGCGATCTTCCGATATAAAGGATTAGATATTGTTCTATTGCATGCTAGTCGCTGAACATAAATTGTAGTAAAACATATATAAATTTGTATTTCAGATTTAAATTATATACATATATAGGTATATAAACCACATTTTACAGATAACTAATCAGTTTCTTTCTAGTAAGAAAGGCTGACAAATATGGTAATACTTATTAAGGAGGTATAGGGCATTGGGTATTTTTAAATTATTTATGACGCATACAAAAATGAATATTGTTTTGTATATTAGGTATATTACCATACAAATATATTAATACAGAATTGTCAGTTTTATATAATGTAAATTTATTTCATACTTTTAATTGCAAAATATTTACATATGGCGTGAAATTAACTAATCTTATATATTTTTAAATTAATATTTGGAAACTTCAATTTATGATGTTCAATTTATTATATTACATTTATGCTGCTTCGCAATGCACTATTGAATGTTTACTTTAGATTTATGTCAACTAACTAAGTAGTTTTTAATTGAAGACCTACCTACTTTATTGTTCGATTCCAATTTTCAGAATGCAGTTCGTCATTAATCTAATCCGTCTGTAGTGCACCCTTAATTGACCATTGGAAATGTGATTGGTTGCAGATTATTTCAGTTTAATGAATGTGAAGGTTAAAATTTAAATAGAGTAATCTGGTGCAAATATTCTATTATTTGTTAAATTAGTTTAAAATGTAAATGGTTAAATTTTGTAATTAATACTACTACCTATAGTTTCCACCACCCTAGTAAATAAGTTTTACATACATATATAAAAGAGAATAGAATGCAATTCTATCCACCATTAGTATCATCTATATCTACTTTATTTCGACATTAATAGCTGTGCAGTGTGTCCTTAAAGCTACTATAATGGCAAACCGTTACTCAAATGAAATTACAAAAGCTGAAATCATTGGTTTGTGGAAAGCTGGTAATTCTACCAGAGAAATTTCAGAACAAGTAAATAAGTCGGTAAGTTATATTTTATCATATGCTTTGGATTTCAAATATATACATATATGTCACGTGATTACTTATTTGTAACAAAGTACGGTATCTCGTTGGATAAGGCGTTTTAGAGCAGAAGGCCATATAAGAACGCGCCCAAAACCAGGTCAGCCCAGAAAAACGACAGCGGAAGAGGATGCGTTGCTTATCAGAATTGCATCTGAAAATCCATTTTATAGTACCAAAAAGTTAAGAGAAACAACAGAACTTAACATCAAAAGGCATACAGTAACAAGACGGTTATCACATGCGGGTTTGAATTGTAGACGGCCCGCAAATGTCACTTATTCCGAAAAGGATCATGCTAGACGTCAACTGGATTTTGCTGTTGGCAATTTATATCAAGATTGGACAGACGTCGTATTTTGCGACGAAAAAGTATTTCGTTCTAATGCCAAAAGCAATCCCAGGGTATATAGGCCTATTAACACTAGATATGATGTAGCTAACGTTCTAAAACAAAAAAGAAGCGGTAGAATCACTGAAGCATATTGGGGATGGATTTCTTCACACGGCACAGGGGATTTTGTTCCAATACCTGGGCGTCTAACAGGACAAATTTATGTCAAACTATTGAAACAATATATTTTACCATTGGCATATGCTAATAATGGCAGTATAACATTGGTGCAAGACAATAGTCCGATACATACTTCGGCCGTTGTCAGATATTGGCTGGATGAACACCCTGAAATTATAGTTATAGACTGGCCGGCAAAATCTCCGGATCTGAATCCAATAGAAAATGTATGGGAAAAAATGATACGATTTTGGAGTGATGATAACGATGTTGAGAATCGACCAGATTTACAGCACCGGTGTCGCCACAAATGGAACGAAATTACACCAAATTATTGCCAAAATCTAGTGAATTCGATGCCAAGACGAATGGAAGCGGTAATTGTCAGTGGCGGCTACTACACAAAATATTGATTTTTATTTAATTTATATTTGTTTTCTTCCATGACAGAATTGCTATTTTATTCATTTTATAGAATTTAATTTTTATTTATTTTAAGA
Organism: Holotrichia oblita; assembly: GCA_023690525.1. Taxonomy (NCBI): domain Eukaryota; kingdom Metazoa; phylum Arthropoda; class Insecta; order Coleoptera; family Scarabaeidae; genus Holotrichia; species Holotrichia oblita. The sequence continues at coordinate 94,886,711 of CM043016.1, read as the reverse complement.
AATTTTGCTTTTTCTTTAATTTTTTAAATGTTTTCTTATTTCTTTTATTATATAGAATGTTTTTTTGTTTATATTATTGTTAAATTTTCTATTATATTTACTTTATATTTGTATTTATGCAGTAGTTTATTATTACTGATTATTTTATTATTATTATTTATAATTTATTATAAATTTTATAATTCAATAAATGTTTTTAGCGAAATCAACACGAAGCGCAATGCAGCGTTACTTTCGCATGTATAAATACTGTCTATTTTTATTAATTACAAATAATAAATATTATACGTATAAGAAACAAACTAATTAGTAAGTATTTCAATTACATGACTAACGATAATGTAATTTAAATACCGATTGATGAGTCAGTACTAAAGCACATCACTGTTCAGGGTGTCCCATTTTGGGCACTTTGCCAGGGTATCTCACTTATTAATAACAATAGAGAGTTGCGGTTTTCGTGATAGTGTCCTACTTTTTTGTGAAACGAAAGATGCCGCAAACAGAACCGCTATCCCCCTTAGTTTTTGAGATATAGGGTGAAATTGAAAATTTTCAATTCACAAACATCTCTCGTATCTCAGTTGCTATGGAAGTTAGTGAAACAGTAAAAATGGAATATCAACCAGTTTTTTACGAAGAATCCAGTGGCGTAGTTAGTCTTTTTCTAAGTCTAATAATTTTCAAGTTACGGACCATACTTATGATTATTTAAATGGAACACCCTGTATATTAGTTTTTATTTCGATTAAGCATAATTTGGGGATGTCAAAAATATATCGTTGTGTATATTTATTTACACAAACAAGTTAAGAATTTGATATTTTAACAAATTTAACACATGTGCGTTTGTGAACAGTAGGCCATTGCCGCGTTACTAAGCAAACAAGTGAATGTTCAAACTTTGACAGATTTCTTGTTGCGAATTACTCTTGTTACGTAGGTATTTTTATCGTAGTACTTTTTGTTTGTTTATCCACAATGGCCGTTTATGAAAACTATGAAAAATACGATATGCCTAAATGTTTTATACAATGCGACGAAAATTTCCAAGACGCTTCGGAGTTATACTCAATTAGGTAAAGTATTTAAAGTGCTAGTATTAGCGTAATTTCTGATTCTTATATTTAAGGATCGTGTTTGTTTATATTAGATATCCTGAGAGAAGGCAGTCTTTTCTAGACATTTTCGCTCGTTTGAAAAAAAATCTAGTTCAACATGGTTGTTTTATACAGCCGCGTCCCAAAACATATATCAAACAAGGCAAGGAAAATAAAGCAATAGATGTGTTATCTTACGCAGAAGCCAAGAATTCGACTTCTTGTAGAAAAATTCAAGAAGAGGTTGGTGTAACAAAATCTGACGCGCAAAGAATTTTAAGAAAATTTAAATATCATCCATATAAATTTAAGGGAGTTCAACATTTGCACCCCGGAGATGCCGAGCGTCGAGTAATGTTCTGTCAATAGTATCTGCAACAAATCCTAACTAATGAATCTTTTGGAAGGTTCGTCATCTGGTCTGACGAATGTTATTTTTCAAGTGCTGGAATTTTTAATCGTCACAATACGAGGCACTGGTCAATAGAAAATCATCACTTGATATTTGAAAGGGCACAACAAGTGTATAGAATGTATGAAGGGGGGCTCACAGCACGTAGGTATCTAGAGGTTCTTGAGGAAGTTTTACCCGAATTGCTGGAAAATGTTCCATTGGCCCATTATAATTCAATTTATCTCAAACAAGACGGTGCTCCCAGCCACAATGTTGGCTTATTAAGCCAATTTCTTGAAAATAACTTTCCCCAAAGATGGATAGGTACGAACGGACCTGTGAGATGGCTTCCACGATCTCCCGATCTTTCCATATTAGATTTCTTTTTGTGGGGTTTCATGAAAAATGAAGTATATAAAATACGCCATAATTCCGTAGCGGAACTTCGTGAGGCAATTGCTTGGGCCTATCAAGCTCTGCATAGAAAGGCCATCACTATTTTAAATGCAATTCAAAGAATGCCTAAAATATGCCAGAACTGCATTCGTCAAAATGGAGGTCATTTCCACTACCTAATTAAAACCCTTGTCTTTGTAATTTACGAATTGTTTATACTTGTTATTGTTAGCTATTACAGTTACAAATACAGCAATATAAAAACATCAAATTCTTAACTTATTTGTGGAAATAAATACACACAACTATATATTTTTGACATCCCCAAATTATACTTAATCGAAATAAAAAATAATATACAGGGTGTTCCATTTAAATAATCATAAGTATGGTCCATAACTTGAAAATTATTACACTTAGAAAAAGACTAACTACGCCACTGGATTCTTCGTAAAAAACTGGTTGATACTCCATTTTTACTTTTTCACTAATTTCCATGGCAACTGAGATACAAGAGATGTTTGTAAATTGAAAATTTTCAATTTCACCCTGTATATCAAAAACTAAGGGGGTAGCAAAATTCTGTTTGCGGCATCTTTCGTCTCACAAAAAAGTAGGACACTATCACGAAAACCGCAACTCTCTATTGTTATTAATAACTGAGATACCCTGGCAAAGTGCCCAAAATGGGACACCCTGTACATATTTAAATACATATGAATTTACTAATTCATATTCCTTTTTCTTTCGCTTATTCTTAATTTGAAATAACAAAACAGTTAAATGCAATGCGTTGGACATTGGACGTTAAAAAAACTAAAAATTGTTTCGTATATTTGCCTATAAAAAAATTGAATATACCATTTTTATGGTAACTGTCAACGTGCTGTCAACTATCAAAACATAAACATTGTGAGTTTACAATATGGCGGATTCGAATACAATGAATTCAAGGTCCCCAAACGACGCACCCTCGATAACAATAGAAAAATCAGCTGTTGTCCTTTCTGGTTATTCTGTGGTTGAAGTCCGCCCCTTTTCCAGTAAACCAGAATGCAATCCACAGGTTGCAAATAATATCCCGGTATGTATACAGAGCGGCCGCGTTCGAATGCACTATTACGATATCTGTAGTGTAAGCTAAACACACAAAGGTGTCCGTGTATTAGAACGGTAAAGAAGACGATAGGTCTGGACAAATGCGAGTGCATCAGGGATATACGAACTACTACCTCTGTTGTAATCCAGTAGAACATTGTCTACTTCTTTACCGATCTAATACACGGACAGCCCTGTGTGTTTCGCTTACGCTACACATATCGCTATAGTGCGCTCACCCGCGGCCACATGGTATATATCACATATACACATTTATTAGAAACAATATACACTTTTCAGAGTAACAATTTCTTTTTACTACATATTATGTTTAAACTTATAACAAACATTTTACACGCACACTACATTTAAAAATAGGTATATTTTAACTCGTATCTTTAAAAACGGTAGGAATCAAACCTCGTCGAGAATTGAAAACATAAATTATTTTGAACAACTCTTACACCTGACAATAGCCAAAATGTATGTATGTGTCAATAAAATCGACAAAATCTTACTATTTTTGATGTTCTAAAACCGGAAATAAATTTATGTTTTTAATATTAGTTCAACTTCAAGAGATACGTGATGCCATATGTCCCTGTATATTAACAGTCTAACCGCATGCCTGCCCTGTACTGCATAGCCCCTCTATACAAATAAATTACAAATGCCACTATCGCGAATACTATGGAATTGAATAGAACCTTCTCAAATCTTTTCTAAAAAACTAGAAGCCGTATTTGAGTGTATAAACAACTACAAGTGCTTATTCCATTCATAAACCAAGCATATCAGCTCTGTTTCTGTTACAAAGTAGAGGATTAAGACAAACACTGGGCGCCACATATCACGTAATAGATGTGTTTCGAGTCTGGTTAAATCATAGAAAACGATCTATGCGGTATGCTGTTCCAATGGTCGGGAGAGAGCCTACAAATCAAATTAGTGATTGCTCTTTCTACAGAATACCTTGTGTCGAATAAGACACAGGTACATCCAAGAAGAAAAGTCGGTTACGAACTATCCAAACACAACATTTGTCATGAGACATGTGCCCTATAGTGACAAACTTCTTATTCCATAACCCGTTAAATCATTCACTTACGAATCAGAAAATAACGATACAGGAATTTGTTAAGAATATATGCCATCAACAATAAGAAATCCTCATTTCACACCAAGGAGGCAGCCACACAAAATAACCCAATCAGAATTAAACGATCGGTAATATTTTCTTTCCTGGGTTTCTCCATATTGAAAGATCTACTGGTAGAGAATTATGTCAAAGATTGGGAGAAAATATTACAGATTAAAGGTTGAAAATATGAGAAGCCAACGTTGCGACAAGCAGGCTACAAATCGGGAGTACAATCAAGAATCAAAACTTTAATTACTACAGAATAAAAAAAAATACAGTTTACATAGTTAGATCAAGAGACAAATGTGTTCAATTTACAGACGAAGAAAATTGTAAATTCAACACATATGTGTGTGGAGCTAAATTTGTAAACTGTACACACTTTTTTTACTATTGAGAGCATTATCCGTACTATATACAAGTCACTATTTAAACTCAGTAGTGAACAAGATGGTAAGATCTTTAGAAACAGAAAACTCTTTCTCAAAACTTAAAAAGCTGTATTTTACATGATTTTTTGTCGACTCCTGTAGAACAAATTAAGCCCTCAATACTCTTACGTCAAAACCACTGAGCGATACTCGTTCGAAAAGTCGTTTTCAAATAGAAAATATCCAGAATGCTTTATTAAATATTTCTGAAAATAACGAAATAAATAACGTGATTCGAAGTGAGACTAGGGATTTATTAACCACAATATTACGTTTTACCATTTAAGTTAAGTTAGTATTATGTATCATCGTTTGGTATAAAATGTATCATATTAATGCGATAAGTAAGGTACTTCTATCCAAAGGTGTTGGATTGGCCAGCGATTTATTAAATCACTCATTAAATTGAGAGAAATAACTGATTAATCCTTTAGCAGGGCGAATTCAATATGGAAAAAACGTTAAACTGATTACATTTCATCAGCGTGTGTCATATAAAACTTATATGTATGTACAGTCGGTTGATTTAGTATCGACTCAGACTGCTATAAAACCTGATAAAAGTATGCTTCATTGCGGTACCCGAATGCAAAGCAGTAATAGTATGGTCAACTGTATGTAAATTACTATTTATACGAGTATGTATATACAATATATTTTAGTATCAAATCCAGTTTCATATGCAAGGGATCGTTTATAAATTCCTAACCGATAATTTCTTAATGCGATCTTAACATACATATATTTAAATCGCTATCGCATACAATTTCACTATATTTCTAAGTATTTATGTAATTAAGAAATTACATGAGTAAGAATATGTATGGGGGCAAGATATAAAAGTCTATTACATATACTTTTAGAGAATGAATGTTCGCATGATGGTGCAGAAAATGTCCTTCAGAATCAACCAATAATTAAAAAATGTATTTTCTGTATTAATTTGTTTTCAGTTTGACTGTCTTTTCGTTTACCTTCTTTATTATTTGAAATAAATCATTATTTGTTTACTGTGTGTTTTATTATTAATTCTCGAATAAAATGTGTTTTTAACGAAACAAACTTAAGATGAACATAGATTCCTGTCTATCTGCTTTGATAAATAATTCTTCTTATGGTTCTAAAATTGATGTAGGTAGCATATTATTAAATTCAGGTAAGTAGGGGTAAGAAGAAATACAATAATTATTTTATTTGGGTTTATATGTCATTAATGGTAATGGGTGTTGGCAAACACTATACTACGTAATAATGCAGATATTAAAAGTATCTGAAAAAGAATATATTTCTGCAGGGATCATTCCATTCATTTCGCATTACGTAGATATTTTACCTGTTCATAAGCAAGTTGCTTTATTGCTACAAACATCCAGTTAAATGTTGAAAGTTTCTGTGTGCGACGTTAGGTATACGTCGCTTGTCGGGTGAGTCGGTTTTAAATCAACCGAGTGTACATACAACATCCAAAACAGAAATGTAAACCGGTTTTTTTTATTCACTCAGGCGATCAGTGCATTGGAGTTAAGATTTCACCTACTAATTGATCATAACTAAATATGGCATATACTTATCACACCCATAGGCAGGATTTATTTGTAGCATTATTGGATTTACGGTCGGCCACTGTACGACTAACTGGCCGAAGAATAGGAACCTTGAATTGCAAATTAGTACGCACTCGAGTAGTACATAAATATCTTACGATCAGTAAGCACACTTAACCGTCCAATGGTGAACATAGTGCGTAAATGTTTTCTTATAATTTAAATTAAATGCAAAATTGCATGCGTACGCCACTTGTATGTGTAAGGATGGCCAATTCCCTACTAATCATACCGCCTCCTTTTAATTTTTATTTGACCTTCATACATTGTAAAGATCTGCAAAATGACTTAAAAGATTGTGATTCTTCTAATCTCAACGTTTTAGAATTGGCTGTGGAAATCGATACTGTTAGAAACGAAAAAAGGCTGACGTTCTTAAATTTATTACCTTGCTTATTAGGCCAAATTTAAGTATTGCTTTAAAAGTTTTGCTAATTTTGACCATAACTGTTGCTACTACTGTTTCCAAAAATAATAAAATACTATGTAAGAACCATGTCTTCTCAAAATCGTCCTAATGGGTTAATAATGTTTGATATTGAATATGAATATAGTAATAAATTAGAGGAAAGAAGTTGTTTTGCAAAAAACGTTCGACAGATATTGTTTTAATATTGATTTAAACTTTGTGTGTCACTGTCCTATTGCACTTTTTGTTTTAAAAGTATATTTTGATCAACTGTAGTAGTTTTAGTTTGTAAGTTTGCTGTCATTAGGTCGTTAAAAATGTAAACTTTTGTTTTTCAATTAAACGAGTTTCCATAAGTCTGTGTTATTATTATTTTCATTTTTTTGATGAACATAATCTTTTATAATTCTATTGTTTAGGGAAAGGGACAAGGGTTTATAATTCTATTGTTTAGAAAGGGTTTGGGGTTTGTCTAGAATGACAAAAAACGCTCAGGCCGGACCTGATGGTTACAGGGTAGGTTTGTTTATCAGTGACGTTTCCATAAATTGTATGGTTTCGTCCGTAGTGCTATTTATTTCTATAAGTTTTGTTCGTTACTCGGGCTATGTTTGGGGATAACTATTAATTTAAAAAAAGTGTTACTTCCTGAAATAAGAAGTGAGTGCGATTGACAATTGCTTTTCTTACTATATATATTGTTATGTTATTATTGATATTGATATTGTTCAGCAGTGTAAAATTAAAATAATAATTAAAAAAAAAAAAAAAAAAAAATTAAATTAAATTAAATTAACTTTTATATTAATTAATTACTAATTAATTAGTTAAAAAAAAAAAAAAAAAAAAAAAGACTCCAGCCAACGGCGTGCACGGGGTAAAATTAAAAAATCCAGATTATAATGTGAAAAAATCTATTAATCAAAATTTATTGTAAAAACACATCACAAACACATATAACACATAATTACATTCATTTCGACACAACAAACATGAAAGTCAAGCTGAAATTACGAAAATCAATTTTATAAAATAGCAAGCAGTACATTTGGAAGTTCTGTGTGGTAGGCCTGGGAAAAAATAGAAAAAACAATGGGGAGAAAAAAGGTTGTTTACGAAGTTTTCGACGACTGACAGAGAAAAACAAGTCACAAGTGACAAAAAGAGATTTTAACGAGAAATACAACATTTTAAAAGCAAGTGAAAGTTTTATGAGTTCCCATTAGACCTTCAAGATCAAAATTTTACTAGTGAACGTGAAGAAAACCCGGGAAAAGTGAAAGAAGATTGAAAACGGAAAAGGAGGAGTTTGTAACGCACATAGGAGGATATTGGACAAGAAAACACACACACACACACATATTCAATTACATTGGGAAATTACAGGTAAGGGTTGAGGGTGGTTTAGTTAGATAAACATTGTAAAAATCTTTTATTCATATTATAATCTGGTTCTTTTTAAACTGTTTATATATTTTTTATTTCGTGTCATTAGTGACACACACAACAATATATTCGTAATCAATGAAAAATTCGCAACATGTCTAGTGTTTTAACTAATTTTGTAGTTCCAATCCTCAATTAACAACAATATTAGTACTAACTAACTTTGAACAACACTGTAGATATAGCAGCGACAGGAACAAGATCAAAACTCTCTCTGCTATGAATACGGAAATAAATAACACTAAGATCAATCGTTGCCCACACGTACATGAATATCGTTAAGCATGTACTTCTTTTAAATTTATTTTCACTTTTACAAGCACAAACCGTCGTCTGGTAAGCGTGGACTGAATTACAAAGAAATTATAATAAAACATATACATTAAATTTATGCGGGTGCAACAATTCCTATGCTTCCTCACAGTTACAGCAACGATAGAAATATAAATATTTTGTATTCAAATATAAATAAAAGCTTCCTATGGAGGCATAAATATGAATGGTGCATATTAAAAACATAATATAAATAATCTTGACACTTACTTGCGTATCCATATTAATATGTGGCTATGTGGCTATTTACATTTTTATTTTATACAACTAATATTGAAAGAGTAACGACGGATATGTAAGGAAGGATACATATAAAAGTATCTACTTTTATCTTTCCTTTTATTTATACCTGTATTTTTTAGTACCAATCTCAACATATTTTAGATAATAAACATTGACATCTACTATTCGTGCAACATTAAGATTTATCTGCAAGTAAAGGGTGCCTGTAGGTACATACAGAATCTATTTAGTGGGTATTTAATCTACACGGTATGCTTTAACCACAAATTATATAATAAATTTTGAGAAGGACAACATAAATGTTTTGAGCAATTCTAAAGATTCTTTATAGTCAGATACATATTCGATGTTTTGTTTATATCACAGAGACTAATGAGCCCATAGAATTTCTTTACCGAGTATCATTTACATGCAGGATGACATTAGTGGAATATTTGTAACATGATACATTCCCTCAGTCTATTATTAATTAATATGCTTCGACAGGAATGCACTCAGTGGTTTAATTAAATTTTGTGTTCATATTGTAAGTTCATATACGCTTTGTAGAATATTTCCTATATAACATACCACAGTTTTAATTTAGAGAGAAGGTCGTTGTAAATGTTTGTAGCAAATTATCTAATAGTTAGCGCTAATACGGTTGACGTCGAATTCAAATTAATGTTTTATTTTAATGATAGTAATCAAGCGGTGATGAGTTCGTAACATCTTTCTATTTTACTGGTTTATAAAACCTAATAAGTTCACCTACTATTAAAGGACATTCAATAATATTAAAAGCTCTTAAATCAGTTGAAGATGGACACAAAGTCCATCTAAGTATTTCACTTTCTTCCAGCTGAGACTATAGAAATATTTCCTACATGTTCCTCTCATTATTACGCATCTGATATCGTAGTGACTAAATTCCAACATCTTGTTTCAGTTAAATTCAGTCTCTAGCTCTATCGCATTATTGTAAACGTAGCCTACTATACAACCACAGCATACCAACTTAAGGAAGCAGGAGATATGATGAGAATCAAATATCTATATTGTCCGGTATACTCGCAACCAAGGGCATCGCCAAGGAAGGGTGAAGGGAGGGGAGGGAGGGGGAGGGGGGAGTTGCCCGCCCCCCTCCTAGAGATCAAATGTTGCTAGCCGCAAAGCGACCAAAGTGCGAGCAATTGACTTCCTTACCTATTAATAAATTAAGATTTTGACATGCGTTTTTAAAATCGCCGCCATTTTCATCACGACTATATCAGATTTGCCAAAACGCAAGGCCATTAAACAGTGTAAAAATATGTAGGTAGGTATGGTATTTTTTATCCTCCATAACATTGCCCCATTGCTGCTCCCCCCCTTAGTCACAAGCTGGCGACGCCCTTGCTCGCAACACTTACTTGATGACAAAAAAGCTATCCGCCTTATACTAGTATTCCCTACATATCTTCCATTTTGGACTATACGCCTCTCTGGAATTTACTAAGCGCCTTGGCTATCCAATAAAAAATTATTAAAAGGCTCTGGAATTACTATTAGTGAAGATCTTACTAAGATCAGGTATAATTTCCTCAAATTAGCAAGAAAGAAGTTTGGCTTCCGTAATGTATGGAACAAGGATGGAGTAATTTTTGTCGCTCGGCCGGATGGTAGAGTCGCTATTGTAACAGCGAGTGACTGCGCTAAAATTGGTTTGTTTGGCTGAACGACTAATGCACACAGTTCTGCAAAATAAGTATATTTTTTTTGTGCTGAATAAGTGTAGTTATACTTATATTGTTAGCTTTTATTAGCTGTTCTTTTTATTTTATTTTATTTTTTTCTCTAGTTGCTTTGCTTACTAATTATTGTATTTGGGAGTATTTTTATATTTTTTGAGTACATCTCTGCTTATTTCTGTTACTTTAATATTTTGTCATTTAGTTGGTAAATGTGTTTTGGCTGTATTATTTATATTGTTGTATATAGTCTGTATGTGGTCAGCTGTGCATTTGCTTTATAATTAATTGATTGTCTAGCACAAGTTTATTACTAATAATCAATTTTACTGGTTATAGTTACGCATTTATATTTATAATTTAATTTTGTAAAATTTGTTTAAGGTGTATTTGTTTGTGATGAAGGTTGGGTCTTTAAATGTGCGTTCACTTCTTTGTAGTTTTTTGGAGTTTAAATCTCTTGTCTTTGATAATGACTATGACATTTTTGCGGTTACTGAGACATGGCTCTCCGACTGTATCAAGGATTCAGACGTGACGTTGCCTGGGTATCGTATATTGCGACGGGACAGACTGGGCAGAGGTGGTGGAGTTGCTGTTTATGTACGTATCGCTCTGGACTGTCAGGTTCTGGATTTTAACTTACCTATTATTGATTCGTTGGAATATATTATCATTACGGTCAAAATTCACTCCAAAATGATTGCCTTTGGCCACTTTTATGTACCTCCTAGAGCTACTATTCCAAATTTAATTGATTCCATGGATAACATTCTTTCGTATTTGTATCCTCTTGTGGATTATATTATTTTCTTGGGAGACTTTAATGTAGACCAAACTATTCCTGATAACCCTTTACTTGCATGCTTTGAATCATACGGTTTCTCGCAAGTTATTAATGAACCTACTAGAATAACTGCTTCAACTAGTACTTTGCTTGATCCAATTTTTTTATCCGATTCTAATATTTTGTCCTCTGCAGGCACCTGCTGACTTGATTTCGGATCATAGACTTGTTTACTGCATCTTATCTCTTGTAGTAAGAAAGCCCACTCTAAAGTTAATTAGGTACAGAGATTTTAAGAGATTAAATTGATTTCGATTTCTAAATGATTTATATAGTCTTCCGTGGTTTATGATTATTGAGGAGAGTGATATTGATTCTAAAGGTAAAATGTTTAATGATTTTTTGAATGATTTATTTAATGTTCACGCTCCTTGGGTTGAGTCTAGAGTCTCTAAGCCTAGAGCGCCTTGGTTAACTCAAGATATTAAAACATTTATGAAACTTAGGGATAGAGCTTTAAGCGAGTTTAAAAGTTGCAAGTCTGATGATGCTTGGAATCGTTATATAAGTCTTCGGAATTTTACTGTTGATGCTATTAGAAAAGAAAAACGTAAATTTCTAAATTCAGCAGCTAATTCTTCTAACCCTAGAAGTTTGTGGTCTAGTCTTAGAATTCTTAATATTGGTTCTTATCCGGAGCATGCTTTACCTCCTCATTTGGCGAACGTGACTGAAATCAATCAGTATTTTGCCTCTTTTGTGCAGGCTGTCAACAATCGTTGCGATGACCTTACTGAATTCTACAGTAATACTTTTGTGGATCCTAATTTGCATTTTCAGTTTCACTTGACTACCGTTGAATCTGTTAGTTCAATTCTTAACAGTATTAATACTAACGCTTGCGGTTTTGATAGTATCTCCTCAACTATGTTGAAATATTGTAGTCCCTATATAGATCCTATCGTTACACATTTGATCAACTGTTGTATTGAACAATCATACTTTCCTTCCAGTTGGAAAGCTGCTCTTGGTATGCCTTTGCCTAAGAAGCCCAATCCTACTTCGTTTTCTGATTTGAGAATTATAAGTATTCTGCCTGTTCTCTCTAAGGTTCTAGAACGTGTTCTTTATAATCAAATGTATGATTTTCTAACGCTAAACAGTATTTTGTCAGATTATCAATCGGGCTTTAGAAGGGGTCTCAGTACTGCATCCGCGTTAACCTATGTTCTTAATGATATTATGACGTCTGTTGACAATGGTTGGAATAGCGTGCTTATTCTACTGGATTTCTCAAAAGCATTTGATACTGTCTGTCATCAGCTTCTCATTGCTAAGTTGCATTACCTTGGATTCTCTTCTAATTCTCTCATGCTCATGCGGTCTTATTTATCTGAACGAACACAGTGTATTGTAACGGTAATACTTCCAATAGCATAATCATTTTATCTGGTGTTCCCCAAGGTTCCATTTTGGGACCTCTTCTTTTTATTGTCTATACAAATGATATCATAAAAGCAGTTAAGAAATGTAAAGTGCAGGCTTATGCTGATGACACTCAATTATTTTATTCATTTCCCTTTTACGAGTACCAAAATGCAATGGATTCTATTAATCAAGAACTGCATCGCATTGGTGAATTAGCTCTTCAGCATAATCTCATTTTAAATTCTGAAAAAACTAGAACGTTGTTGTTCGGTCCAGGTCATCGTGTTGAGTTTTTGAAATCTCATCTTAATTTGGAAATCTTCAATACTCCTCTACAATTTGTCGATTCGACAAAAAATCTGGGTTTGCTTATGGATACTCGGTTCCGGTTTGAACAGCATGTCTCCAGCTTAATTAAAAAGGCGTATTCTACATTAAGAGTTCTATACGCTAATACACAAATTTTAACTGCTTCTTTGAAGTTAAAACTGTGTGAGTCACTTTGTTTATCTGTATATAACCGATCGCGTATTCAAAGAGTCCAAAACTCGTGTTGTCGTTTAATTTGCAATCTTCGTAAATATGACCACGTTTCGGACCAAATAAAGTCCTTATCTTGGCTAAATATGGAGAATCGACGTAGATGTCATTTAATATGTTTTGTTCATAAACTATTGAACAGCGATTTTCCTTCTACTCCTCTAACTGGGTTTTTAATTCCTAGAAACTTTATCCATGTTCTAAACACGCGTCATAAACATCAATTAACTATTCCTCGTCACTCCACATCTCTGTTTAGGAAATCGTTTAGTTACAACGCTTGTATTTTATATAATTTCACCCCAGATTGTATTAAGTGTCTCGGTAACCGTAGAAGATTTCGTAGATCCGTGAAGACCCACCTATTTTCTTTACAGTAACTTTACAGTCACCATTTTACCTCATTTTTATGACTTATTTCATAATTTTCTGAATGTATTTAGCATTAGCTGTATCTTATTTATTTTACGTTATATACACTCTAAATAATTTGCTTTGCCATTGTCTGGTTTCTGTTTTTGTAATTTTATTTTTGATGGAGTCAGGTTGAGTTGAGTAGCTTTAGCTAGACTTCGCCTGGCTTCATCTAGATATATTTTTTTTTCTCTAAATAAAGGCAATTTATTATTATTATTATATAACCTCTAATCTTTATCTCACCGAAGCTGCAAAATAGCGGTTAATACTAATCTTTCTCACATAACCAGTGAACGTTGGCCAGGTTTTAACAGACATCGTAGTATAGCTATAGAAAGTCCTAGTATGTATACCCGTATTCCAAGTGTGATCTATAGAGCCTGCAAATTAAAGATGGTTGAACATCAGGATTTGAGAACCTTAGTCAGGTTACTGGAGCTCACATTCAAGCTCAGGCCTAATATACACGTACTAGTTGTTAAAATGTTAAATTGTTGTCAATAACTAAAGATGACTAAGAACTCTCTTTTCGAATTTCAATTGTATATATTATTCTAGCCTGAACAAACTTTTATACTTACATTGATTCATAACTGATCCAGATATAATTTTACATAATCCTGATCATTTCCATATACTAGATTTAGCTAAATAATGAATAATGACGTATCGCGGATTGTTGTCAAGCTGTAATAGTTACATCTCTAATTTCATGTACGCAAGAAAACTTAATTTTTTTTGGAGTGTTCTACATCAAAATAACACCTGACTGATATGAAAAACTCGTTCGATTCTTCATTATATACCCGTTCTACTTAGTACACCAGCACTGAGAGAACAATTTCTTTATAATGACATTTTTTATTTATTTGCATGTTATTTCTTATTAATTAATTAAGGAAGGGACAGTGCTTTCTACGATAGTACATTTCTACTTAGATAATCAATTTCTTATAACTAAATGAATTATTTCTTCTGAACAAGAAGCAAATTTTATTATAAACATATTAAGGTTTAATTAAGCTTTCTTATAAGTTTCAGTCATTTCTGACAAGATGTAATCTACTTTAGAGCCATGACATATTTCTTCAAAAACTGCATACTATTTGGTGGATATGTCAGAAAAGTGCTTTAACCTTTTATTATTTAGTTAATATAGTAGTGATAGTGGTGCGACAGTGAGCACCAGAAGAGATCACGCCAATACTTCTCAAGAGCCGGGGTTTACATTGTAAAATTTTGAAGTAATGCTGCACTAACAATAGACAGGTTACCACCACTTCTTTAGTGTATTTGTACATATAAAAAATGGAATAAATATTTCTCCTCCTGTAAAGTAAATAAGCAATTTTCCATTAAAAATAAGAGGCACTAACATATGCAAAAATAAACCGAAAAAAAGAAAGTAACAATGTTATCTGATGATGTCAAATTATAACAATTTTTATAATAAAATTGACCTGCAACTGGCCTTAATTCGGTGTGCTATCAAATAAGAAATTTAAAAACAGTATTAGTTAGAAATTCCTTTTATTATGCACATGTTCATTCTAGATTGTCTTATGGTGTTGCTCTTTGGGGTGCTTCAGCAGCCAGTAAGGAAGTTTTTTTATCTCAAAAAAGAATTATACGTTGCATAGCTGGTATCAGCTCGAGATAATCTTGTTGCTATTTTAGAGAGTGAAGTGTTTTTACCCTATCATCGATCCATATATTTGAATTGTTAGTTATTATTTACAAAAGCAAAAATAAATTTCATTGCAATAAGAACATTCATCAGTACAACACTCGTTCTAGGTTTGATTTGTTCCTTAAATTTGACGCAAAATTCACCTCGTGTTTTGGGTTTACAACTTTATAATACATTACCTCAACCTCTAAAATGTAGTTCTAATTTAATTTCTTTTAAGCGTGCCATTAAAGCATTCCTGCTGCATGAGACTATCTACTCAATTGACGAGTTTCGGATGAGGTGTAGTGCAACTACAAATGATACTCACGTCCCAATTGCTACTTGTATAGATTTACTATGACATATCCTCCTATTATTATTGTTAATTCCATAGCCGATTTTTATTCTATTCAAGTTTAACAAAGATTATTTTGATTATCCAAGCATTGCATCATTAAATCTCGAACCGCCATTCTTTTTATATGAGAACGTGTTTTCCTCTCTGCGAACTCAATTTATTGAAACAACTACCGAAAGTTATCTTTTGCAAATATATAACAAATCTTTTCCAGTTTGTAGCTATATTTAATATACGCTTAAAAAGATAGGTGTTTAGTCTCTTAAATATGAATCACCTAACTATTTATTTTACTTACCTAATGTCAAGACTATAGTGTGCGGCTTGCTCTACTCGTAACATTCACCTAAATACCACATATGACCGAAAGAAACTTTTTAGGGTTCTGAATTAGCAACAGTATATTGTATTACAAGTACAGAAAATGAACATTGGTAGCTATCAACGAGCACTACTAATAATAATTTCTATATTAATACTTAATTTTTTTGTGGTAGAGAAATCTAATCTAATCGAATAAATTATTGTTTGCTAGTGAAGAACACATCGTAAGAAATTGCACCGTTTTGTTTGCAATCTTGGACCCTATTTTAAGTCAATCTTTTTTTGATACTGGTAGATTTTCTTTTGAGAAATGATGTTCTGTCGGCGTACTGCAAGCTACGAAAGATATTTACGCTAATTCAGCTGTATATTGTGTACATATTGTATTTTATTTGAGGAAACTTATTTACTACATCGCATAGTTACTTTCTATTTTTAACGATATATCTTGTGTGCTGTATAAGCAATAATATATCCGATTAGAATACAAAATCATCGGATATGATACATACACCACCAGGTGCATCGGAGGATTGATCTACTTTAACATAATCCACGAGGTGTAAAAATGTTATGCATACGAATATTTAAAGCTTTTTGGAACCATGTTTATGTAACTATAATACTTATAGGCTAACTTGAAACTTGATACCTACTGTTTCACCTGAAATGTCATTAAATTTATTAGTATATTTTCTTTAAGCTCATTTATTTCATTAACACACAAGTATGCACTATATAATCCCTGTTTATGCATCTTGTGAGGTATTATCACCTCTCCAAGGTATATAGAACAACAAAACTAAACAAATATGTATATGCAATGTAACAAGCTGTTCGGTGTGTATGAAGGTTTTACAATGTAATAATATTTGATCTGTACGCACCTATATGTATGATGGATTAGAAGAAAAATGATCAAGACGGCAGATAAATGCTTGTCTGTCGACTTACAAGCTTTTGGATCATTTTCTGAATTATTTTGTTTAGCTTAAAATACTTAACTGAATTACAGATATAAGCTGGGTGGTGAAAGTGATGGATCTTATAATCTGTTAACTACCTTGTCTAGAACCGAATTAGATACGTGTCATAATATGTATCTACTTTTACATTTCCCTTTTTTATATTTATTTTTAAGAGATAAATTTGTTTAAAGAAAGCCGAACTTTCAAATATACCACTAATTAATTCAGGCTCGTGTGTACTTACGCGGCGTAAATTAATTGTTGAAAGTTAAAACAAACAGCAATTATGCGAAGTACACTCATAGAATAATATCTTTTCGCAAAACAATAGTATCAAAGAAAGATCGACTGAAAATAGAGCACAAGAAATATCATCGTAAACAGAAAGATGTAATTTTATACATACAGTTTATTCCCAGTGCATATTCCTTATGAGATTAAGTGTGAAACCATTTTCAGGGATCCTACATTGTGGGAGAACAGCATGAACACGAAATTAGTCTCCTTAAATATATTCTTCCAGTGGACTCTCGTAAAGCAAGAAGTAATCTGAGGTAATCTGAGATGGTGTGGTGGTAGTACTATGATGATAAAAAAATATTTTTATGACTTTATGAAAAGAGTAACAATATAAGTACCCTATATTGAGAAAAATAATAGTTTAAATCAACGGATCGTACTACAAATTTTATTTAGCAGTCTTAGCAATACATTTTAACTATTAAAATAACTACCAATTAATTCAATTGCTTCCATATGGGAGCCAATTCTTTTTAAAATATTTTGAAGAACATTCTGGTTGAAGCTTTGCTAAAGAATAATAATGTAAGTAGCGTTATAAAGCCTTGATTGGAAACTAATAGCAGCTTCCGTTGTCAGTAACGGCAAAGCAGTTTCGCAGCTATATACACATCTGGTAGATTGAAAGAATATTATTAATATTTACAAAGTTAGAAATTTGCTGAATCATAATTTTTGATAGGATGGGAAGAATACTATTTCTTCTTATTTATTATTAAACCTTTGAAATTCTTAGGTTAAAAAACCTTAGGCAGAGAAATAACAGAAGCACGTTTCCATTTAGTACAAAAAGGTATTTGTTAGATGTATGTATTAAAAAAGGTATTTGTTAGATGTATGTATTAATAATATATAGTAGGTTATAAAGGGTAAAATAACTGTTCGACATATGCTGATCATGATAATGTTATCTTGACCAGTGGAAGTCGATATGATGTCGCCAATTATCTTGTAAATTTCTAGAATTTCTACAATACTGAAACATAAAGAAGACGGTATGATTGATGGCAAATTGACAATCAAAGAAGAAATTACCCGGTATCATTAAAAGAGGAATTTGACCGTGGTAATCAATCAAATCAAATTTTCTCGAAATTGACAGCGGATAGGTATAGGGATGTATGAACAAAGTTATCCTAATTTATGACGTAGAATCCAAAAATGGTATACAATATAGGGTGTTTCATTAAAAATAACCTAACTTTGATATGCTATACCTTTTTGAATCACCCTGTATACTTGCAAATAATTTCAAAATGTGCTGCTTATCGTCCTGTGTATGTACATATTTGACTAAAATTTGAAACTCATATCTTTTACCGTTTAGACACAAGAGATCGAGGAAATAGTCGTGACTCACCCTGTATATTATACATAAATCGAAAGAAATTTTTGTGAGTGGTAGTTCCTTCCTACAACCAAAAAAAATCATTATAATTTTACACCCAACATAGGAGGCAATTTTGTTAAAAAATGGCTCACTCCCTTTCGACATTATTCAACATCCAACCGAAAATTATTTAGCATATGACAGCATTATTCAGATTGAAACTTTAACATCTTCGTTAAAAATAAATATACTATTTGTCTGAAAAACAAAGACAAAGAAATATTTTGCGATTTCAAGAAATATGTCATGGCTCCGAAGTAAATTACGTCTTATATGAAACAACTCATAAATAATTATGAAAACTTTGATTACACCTCAATATGTTTGTAAAATAATTGGCTTCTCATTCAGCAACAAATTAGGTTAAAGAAATGTTAGTCCTAAGAAACTGATTTTCTAAATATAAATCTACAATTCTAGAAAGCAATCTGCCTTCTGTATTCATAAGGAATAACACTCAAATAAATAAAAAGTATGATCATAAAATTGTTCTCTCGGTGTACAAGAAATGCAAGATAATGAAAATTGTTTTTTTTTCTAAAAAGTTAATACAATCAACATAATCAAGAGCTTCTGACGGAATCTGTCTTACCTTTAGACATCTCTTTGAATTTGTTAAAAAAATCCTAGTCAGTATACACAAAAAGTAATTTCTTGATTCAAATATACAGAGCTTGAAACAAACATAATTACAAACTACTAAATCAGTCTTATGCTATATTTAATATAAACTGACGGATATATTTCAATGTACTATATAGTACGGTTATTATGAAATGACGTATTACAATTAAATGTGTTATAGTGCTGTTACGAGGTAGCCTTTTTATATTCGCGGAATGAGCGAGTTGTAGGGGTGATTAGAATCATTGGGGGCGTGGCCTGTGCAGCGATTCATAATTAGTATAAATACGAAGTTTCATTGGTATTAGACAGTTAGTCTTTGAGTTATCGTCAACCAAGTAACATAATCAGGAGCGAAAAGTGAAATATGGAAAAAATCGAATATCGTGCCGTTATAAAGTTCCTTACCAGGTAAGGAAAATCAGTCGCGACCATAATGAATGAGATGTCATTGGTTTACGGCGACTCTTGTCCAGGAAAAAACATGGTGTACAAGTGGCATAGTTTATTTAAACAAGGAAGGGAATCCCTTGAAGACGACCCGAGGCCGGGCAGGAGCATTGAGGTGACCACCACTTATCCAAAAAGTTGAAGAAATTGTACTCGAAAATGCTCGACTAAAGAAGAAACAACTCGCAGAAATGGTTGGAGTATCCGATACAACAAGTTTTAAAATCCTACACGATCATCTCGGCATGTCTAAGGTCAGCGCAAGATGGGTTCCGAGAATGCTCACGCCGCCGCAAAATCAACAGCGCGTAGAGTGTTCGCGTGCATTTTTGGACCTCTGTAATGAAGACAAGGATGGTGTATTGAGTCGAATTGTTACTGGAGACGAAACTTGGGTTCATCATTATGAACCTGAGTCCAAACAAGACTCCATGCAGTGGCATAAAAAGGGCACAGCACCTCCCAAGAAATTTAAAGTGTCACAATCAGCTGGGAAACTCATGGCAACGGTATTTTGGGACTCGGAAGGAATATTGTTGATTGATTATAAAGATAAAGGTGTTTCTATAACCGGAGAATATTACGCTTCAATATTAGAGCGACTTAAAGAAGCCATTAAAGAGAAAAGACGGAGAAAATTGACCGAAGGTGTGCTGCTTTTGCACAACAACGCGCCCGTCTACAAGAGCCGCGTTGCGTTAGCTGCCCTGCATAAGGTGGGTTTCGAAATTGTGAATCACCCACCCTACAGCCCAGACCTGGCCCCCAGTGATTATTACCTGTTTCCGAAAATGAAAAAAGAGCTGCGGGATAAAAAATTTTAAATGATCAAGTCAAGGAGGCAGTTTCGGCGTATTTTGCAGATAAAGAGAAATCATTTTTTTATGAGGGTATAAATAAATTAATTGAAAGATGTGAAAAATGTATCCGTCTTGCAGGTGAATATATTGAAAAAGAAAAATAATTTGGTTTTTTATTTCCACCCCTTATCCCCCATTCCGCGAATATAAAAACGCTCCCTCGTATAATAACTACATAGATATAATTCGTATGTTATACATAGTTGAATGAAATAAATTTTATTTCCAAAGTAAATAAGAATGTTCTATATTTAAATAGAATCATTCCTTACAAAACGTTATCACATAAATTAAAAATATAACAATGTAACTGAAGTTATCTTCGAAAAGTTGGTAGTTTTAAAATACAGGGTAACGTTTTATTTCTTTATTTTTAAATAAGTTCTCTAATTATAATAAATACGTAAAATTTGAAATCGACGGGCAATCGAGTGTTGCTCTATATCAGTGATTCTCAACCTTTTTTTTTGCTGCGGCACACTTTTAACGATTTCAAAATTTGGCGGCACACAAAGAAAAAAATAAGTTTAAAATATATATATATAATAATTATATATCTAAAATTTGGCGGCATACTTTCAGAATCACTGCTCTATATTGTAGATAGCACTACCTACGGTACTTCGCATCCATTTTAGACGACATAACTTTTGTATGAATCAATATATTAAATTCTCAAATAAAATTTCCTATTCTCTGGTATCTCTTAAAAAAGAGTTACACCTAACATGTATTGTTTTGGGCAACACTTTCTAAAATATTTAGCTTTATTGATTTTATTTCATATGAAATATATTAAGGAATAGAAATTCTTAATAGATGTAGAATATCAGTAACGCCATGTATTTACAGCAAAAATCAGAGCAGATTTAAATTTTTCATTTCAGATACCCATCAACACCAAATTTGACGCAAATATTGTAATTAGAGAACAAGTTATTTAAGAAAAACCAAACAAAAATTGTAACTTTATTACCCCATACCTTAGAAACTATCAACTGTCTTTCCAAGACAAAATGGGTTAGATCGTCCCATTTAGGCTCCGAGGATCTGTGGTATCCTTCTGTAAAGATATTTTAGGCACACTCTGTATATCTTTTGAAGATTTTGTTTCTTATTCGTGTTGGTTAGATGAAGTCGATCTCCAAAAAATGTTTTGAATTACGTATTTAAAATACGTTGTTGCAAAACATATGCATATAAAATAATAATTACTTTCTTAGAAATAATTAATGTTATTCCAACTAAAAAGGGTTCACTGAAATAGCATTATGAAAACAGAATTGTCAAAACACTGTTCAGGATATCTATCTGATCGTAGCACTCACTCGCACTACAATCATTAGATTTTAATATAAGTAGTCACCTAGAATATGTATGTCAATTGCCGATGCATACAAAAGAAACTGCCACTGCAGCGATAACATTAATCAATTAGACATTATTTGGCAAAAATACGACTACAGTCAAACGGAATTAGAAAAATTAAATGAAAAAGAATACGCAAACGATAGGGAAACATGTGAAAATTCATTTTTTGACGTTAAAGCTACGGTAGATATTCTTAGAAATCGAAATAAGTCTCCGAATCATTCAGATTCAAATAAAATCGTACAAGTTAAGTCATGGTGCAGTTTTATAGACATTTTTGATTCAATTAAATAAATAAAAATCCGTTGATATCTGTTATTCAAAACTTGAATTATTTAAAAATGTCAAATTTGAATTCGATGTTTTCTACATCGAATAATTCAAAACGAGATTTAAAGTCTCTTACCGTCGATGAAACAGCACATTAATGCACTACAGTAGTACTAGATAACGCAACCAAAAACAGTTTACCAACGGTTAGATACTTTTTCAAGTTTTTGGAAGATCGATATTATGCCAATGAATTAGCATAAAGGTTGCGCAAACGGACAAACGCACACAAAAAACTCACAAAGCTGCAAATAGGCGTATCTTGAACAAAATTACAAACATTACTCAATCGCATTGTAATATGTATATGTAAACAAAAGCACCGTATAGTTGAATGTCCGCAATTTATTTAACAAACTGGAGATGAATGAATCACTACTCCGTAAATTTTGTAAAAAGAGACACAACAGCCTACTACACCAAAACATCAGAAGTTTAAACAGAAACTGCATCCACGCAAGAACATTCGTCACCAAGCGTTCAGGAAATTACACATCTCTCACACAACAGTGTACAATCAATCAGTAGCTCCCAAATATAAATGAAAAATGGCATGAATATCTAGCGTTATTAGACAGTGGTTCGCAATCTAATTTTATAACAGAATCATTTTTGCATAAGCTAAAATGCGAAACGCAACAGACTCAGTTATCAATTTCAGATGTTAATCAAACAATGCGAATTTACGAACAACTCATTCTATAAAATCACGATTTATTCATATTTACATATGAATTTATGTCCTTATCAAATATTACGGCGAAGTTGTCTTCGCAGCATTTTGATATTGGCAAGTGGAATTTGCCAAATGTAGAATTAGCCGAAAAAATATTGACAACAAATCGAGTATTTCACGCAAATAAAAGATTGCTACAACAATGCCTCACGAGAACCACTACACTAAAAATATACAGAACTTTGATATGTCTAGTGTTAATGTTTGCCGCAGAAACAATGAGTAAGAAGTGCGAAGAAGACCTAAGAATAGTAGAAAGAAAAATAATAAAAACAATATTGGGTCCAGTTAAAGTACAGTGTTGGACAACGAATTATGAACATACCAACATATAAAGATTTTATTTAAAATATAAGCAAAGAATCACGTAGTAAGTTACCTAATACTTCATATGTCCACCTCTAGCCTTAATAACTGCATTTATTCTTCGTGGCATTGAATGAATAGCACTGATAACATTTTGATTCAGGTCAGCATCATTATTCCAGGCGTCTTCTATTGCTGCGATGAGCTCAGATTTTGTTTTGGGATTTTTTTTATGAACTTTGACTTTTAATATATCCCAAATGTTTCCGATTGGATTACAATCTGGGCTATTACCAGGCCAATCCAACACGTTAATTCGTTTTTCTTTCAAAAAAGCCATTGGGCGCTTGGAAGTGTGGCAAGGAGCACCATCTTGTACAAAAATGGCCGATCTTCTAAACCATTTCTTCATACTTGGTACTAAATGTTCTACCAGAACACTTTTGTACTTAGTGGTGTTTATAGTACCGTCTACAAAGTGTATGGGAGTTACTCCTTTAACGGAAATTTCACCCCATACCATGACTTTTATCGGAAATTTTACTGTTTGATGACATGAAATGGGTTTCATCTTTTCCCCTTCAATTTTTCGAACAAACTGCGGAGCCCACTATTCAGCTCGATCATAGATTCATTAATTTTACAAACGACCTAACAAGATTATTCAAATTTCAACTTGTTCAACATAGCATATAATTTATTTATAAATCTACTTACATTTTTCCATTGAGCTGTTGTCCAATCTCGGTATCGTTTAGCCCACTCGAAACGCTTTTTTTTAATTTTTTGGTTTAAAAATTGCTTTCTACTGGGTCGTCGTGCTTTTAAACCTCCATTAAATAAACGGCGTCTAACAGTGCGGTCAGAAATATTAATCTTATACTGAACTAAATCATTGGAATTTGTTGGAGAACAAGGTACGACATTGTTTGGCTATTTTCATAATTACTCTATCCTCTTTGACCGTAGTTTTTCGTATTCCTCTACAGTTGGATCGATTGTTTGTTGTTAGCGGTTTACCAACTTGGTATTGTTTGGTAATATTAGCAGCTGTTCTAAAACTAACATTTGCAATATCAGCTATTGCACAGTGAGAAAATTGTTTTTTCTTTATTAAATTCAAAATTATTAACTTTGTATCGGTGCTTATATCTTTTTTTCTACCCATCGTACTATTTTACCACTACTTGAAAAAAACGCGCTCACTTGTTACGAAACGTCAAATTCGAATGACAATATCCATCTATAAACAAATCTTTCGCTTGTTTTGATGTCATGGCTATCCGGATAATACTAAAATATGTCATATCGTGCAAATTTACTACAATGTTTCTTCTCTTGAGGTAGCGACACTAAAGATACTTTAAACATATATAAAATTTATTTAACGTTTCGACCTTTCTTTAGGAAGATCAATGTAAACATAGGTATTTAAAAAGTCATAGAGACGGATGGAAGGACACATGCATATATGATTTGTACAATAAAATATAATATAGTACAGTATTCTCAAAAACTAACTATATATATTTGTATTAAACTGTAGTTAATGCAATGTTCATAATTCGTTGTTCAACACTGTAGGTGAAAATCAATATAGAAGGAGGACAAATGCTGACATAAAGCAAATAATAAGTGGAAGAAGACGAAGAGGCAGGCCAAGGTCAAAATGGTTAAACGAAGTCTTAGAAGATTTGAGCAGAGCAGGACTTACGAATTGGAAAAAAAGACCAGCAATAGAAGAACATGGAAGGAAATATGTGAGATGGTATAGAAATAGGGAAGCGAATTGATCCATCCCGAAGAAAATTGGATTTAGAGAGCTTCTAGCGGCGTTGCCTCCTCTCCTCCCCCAGGGGGTGTTTCAGCTACTATATATATAGAATTAGCTGATCCAACATTTAACGTTGCCAAAGAAATCGACATGCTTATTGGAGCAGAAATTTGTTTCGAAATTTTACAACTAGATCACATTAAATTAGGAAATTAAATTAAAACACGAGTTTTACAATAAACGAACGTCTGGTGGAAAATCATTTCAAATCAACGCAGAAAATAGACGTCTACGGACGATTTATTATAACATTGCATAAAAGTGCAAATCCAGAGTCATTATGCGGATTAAGCATAAACGTCAGAAAACAGTATCTTCACTTCATGAGAGAATACCAAGAACTTGACCACATGGAGAAAATATCGAAATCAGAATTGATGAAAGGTTCAATTCATTCGTGCCACATCATGTTGTGGTACTACTACACATACTATATTATTTTATTTTGTTTCTTCAATTTGTCGTTAACACTAAAATTAGAAAGATGTTTATTGTTGATGTGTTAATTCGTTTTTCATGATCAATATATTTTTCTGTATGATTCCTTGGTTTCCTTCATAAGAACCCTACGCAAACGAACAATCCAGAGGCAAATACAAGGTGTGTTTTTAAAGTAAGTACCGTTTCAAAATATTTCAAAAACTAGGGAACTTTTTATAACAATTTTATTTTTATATGAAAGCCTGTATTTTAACCTACTTTTCCACATAATTACTGCCATTATTGATGCATTTATCGTATCGAACAACAAGCTTCTGTATCACGTTGTCATAAAAGTCTGCCGCCTGATTCGAAGCGTTCGGTTACAATTTCATACAGAACACTTCTTGAAACTTGAGAAAATGTCTGAGATAACGAACAGATTGTGAAGTGCCTGTTCTCTTTCACATTTTTGTCAACTTTTTCTATCAAATCGTCAGTAATGACGCTAGGTCGCCAAGTCCGTTCCTCGTCCTGAACATTATTCCGGTCATCTTTAAAAGTTCTAACCCAATTCCTTACCATTCCATGACTCATAATGTTTTCTCCATAAACTTCATAGATCTGACAAATAATTTCAGCTGCTTTCACGCTTTTAGCACTAAGAATGCGGATAACAGCGCGTACTTCACAGTAGGCGGGATTCTCAATCGGCAGAGACATTTTAAATACTCACAAAAGAGTGTAAACACGGTCGATTGTTGCCGTAATGGCGTCTGTAACTTGTCTAACAGATGAAGGATAACAATGCGTATGCGCGAACTGCCGATCGCAGAGGTGCAGCAGCGGAATTTCGAAACGGTACTTACTTTAAAAACACGCCTCGTATTTGCCTTCCTGTGTAAATTGGAGGTGTAATTTTAAATTTTGTTTGCCAATATTACTTATATCAAATTCTTTAGGTCCATTTTGTACTTGACATCTGACATTAACTCTTACACCGAACAAATAGCGAACACGATCTCAGAAAAACCAGTGAATAAGTATAACCGAACACAAGTTCCAGAGTATAGCCGCACGGTGGCGCTATTGGCGAATTAAGATACACTGAAACCTCGCTTATCTCCGCGCTCACTTATATCCACCCTCATTCATATCCGCACTATAGCGCTCATTTATATCCGCTCGACATCGCCCACCCGATAGTGCACGTATTCACATCAGCCAATCAGCGCGTAGCACCGCCTTTCCTCTCCGCTAACGGGATAAGAGTGGGGACCACTCTTGAGAGGATATAAGTGAATGTTTACGTTTCCCGACGGCGGATATAGACGAGGTTCCAGTGTAATTAGAAATTTCATTTGTTTTACTCCGTGAATGCTACCCCAAACCCCAAAGTTACCGAAACATACGTAAACTTTACAAAACGAATGAATGTTTTACTTTCAATCCATTTTTAATTTAATAATTGTAGTTTTAAGTTAAAATTACCAGAGCAAAACAAATGCACATAGTTAACTTGATATAAATTTCTATGTGGGTAACCATTGTATCACTTGGGCGAATAGTTTCTTTATCAATACCGTTACCTTGTTCATGGCAAGGTTATACAACTGGCGATGACCTTGTCCTTCAAAACATATTCATATACTGTTTAATTTAGGTATTTGAAACAAACGAGTGATCAGATGGTTTGGTATCTTCATCATTTGCTCGTCATGTCTCCAAGAGCTTGAATTTGAACTACGGTTGCGTTGGCTACTGTAAACTGAAATACGAGTATTTTCGAAGTCGCATTATTGGAACCGGCAATTAAAGGAAGAAAACATATATTAGCTGTAGTCCTATAACCACGGAGGCTGACCAGTACTGCAGTAGTACCCACAGGCACTCTAGAATTAGTACAACAAAACTATTTAGAGAATTGACCGAAATTCCGCCAGTAACAATAAAACTGCACTTGTAATACTTAGTATCTATTGCTATATTCCATTCGCCCCTGCTAAGACAGTACTTGGCAGAAGTAAACGCGTTAGCTTTGCTTCGGTTATAACCAAATACATATGTACATACATATGTAAGTACTCTTTCAAACTTACATCTATCCATATCTAACTACTATATTCTAAGTATTTGCTTCGTCTCCATGGTTCCACAATCCTCACTTAAATAAGTAAGAGCACCATAGTAGAACATCAAAGAGTATATAAATTACAAATTATAGTACAAGGAAAGTTGCAGAATTACAACGTGACGCATTGAATATTCGTTAATTTGGAATACCCGTTGCTTGCATTACGGATATTGTTGTTGGTTTCGATTTTTTATTATTTTTTGTACGAACTTCCGTTGTTACATTTTATTCTTTGCACAATTAAGCTAACTAAAATGTTAGCTGCGTTTCTGACATAAATTGACATAAACAAATTAAGTTTCCGATAGAATTAGCCACTACATAAATAATGGCATAAAACACTATGGTATTAAAAAAAATCGCGCCTTCATTTAATTAAAGAATGACGTAGATAATATAATGGAAACTAAATTAATAATATTTAGTCGATTTATATCTTATAAAAATTACATCCTTAACATTTGTGGCAAGTTATGTTTAAAGATTATAGAAGTTAAATGAAAATATATCAATGTTACATACAAACATGTATGTTGCAAGGTATGAAGTTTATAAAATTGTAGCATATACTGGCTCTACAGACAAAACTCCAACATACTAGACAGTATGACAGCATTTTAATTAGGAGCTCTTTATAATTAAGTCCATTCATAAAAAATGAAAGAAGCGATGATGAAACATAACTTGTTTATTGAGAAAAGTAAATGAAGTTAGGTCAGCCAACGGAATTGGTTAACTCATTTTCCTAGCGATAAGATGAACCAATTAATAAAATGAGCGAAACTACAGTAACTGACAGATGACATACTACTTATCATTAATAGTTATCTAATTAAATGTTAAATATCTTCCTGCTCTTTACACTTAATTAAAACGATATTTATCATTTTTTACAATAAACGAGTGTTCTATTATCGTTGTCAATATATCCGAACCATGATACCCATATCGTCTCTAAACCTTAATTTTACGTTGAAAAACAACAACAGCTATAATAATACATATATAAAAATTCTAGTGCTACTTGCATTAATTTGCACTACAACACAATAACCTCGCACATGTGCCCCATCTTGTTCAAATACTACTAGATCTTCAAGTAGGGCATCGTCATCCTCTAATATTCGCGTTATTCCTGGATTAATTGCTCCTCTTAGTAACTCAAGATACAACGCACCCTTTAAAGTCTCATTCATAAAAAACGGTCCAACTATGTGATTCCCTATTATACCACACCATACGTTCAATGTGTGAGGTGTTCGTGTATGAAATTTGCGCAATTTATGCGCATCATTCTCAACTCAATATCTGCAGCTGTGTCTGTGGACTAAAGCGTTTAAAGAGAAGTATATGTATCAGAAAAGCAAATATTGTACAGTAAGTCTGGATTATCAAGCAGTCGCTGACTCATTATCTCGCAAAATTCAAGTCGAGGGTCAAAATCGTCTTCATACAATTCGTGAACTAATTTGATTTTATATAGATAAAATTTGTGTCTCTTTAAAATTCGATAAACACTAGTGCGGAAAACACCTACTGCCCTTGATATTGTTGACAGAGATTGTTGATCTTGTGAAGCAACTTGTCCTAAAACGGCCACTTCCGCACAGAGAAAAGTGAAATATTTTATTGAACCAATACGAAAGTTTTACACTTTTTGTTTTCATTTGAAAACTTTTCTATTTAAATCAACGTGATTGCATTTCTACTCAAATTCTTAACTGTATTGAAGGAAAGCCTATATATTTGTTGGATTATCTTTGTTGGGTTGAACAACTATATGCTTTAAATCTGCGCATAACGTTAAATTGGTTCACAGAATGCACAGTATGTCGTTCGAGGTAGAATTCCTGTATTTTGTTAAGTCAACAACCAATGCATGTTTCAGTCACAGCAAGAAATGTTTTCAAATAAAACACAAAATGTTAGTACAAAACCAAAAAGTCATTAAATAAAAGGTTATTAGTATTTAGAATCAAACATTTAAAATTGTTGAATCAGACTATATAAAATAATTAAGCGAAATATTGAACACATTTTATTGAAAACATGTTCTCTTTACGCATTTGTCTGCATACGTCATTGCTCAGGCTATTATATATTCTTCTTTGTCTAGAGATTAAATAAGCTTATTTCAGCTCGTATTTACTACCTAAATTAAGATTTTAGAATAATTTGATACATATCTTCTTAATTTTATATTAATAAAAACCAATGTAAAAACATAGGCACTTTAATTACTTAATAGTGGTAAAGCTTCTATGTATATACATTGTGTCAGCACTGCTTTACTGGTGATATATACACATCTTCAGTCATAATCAGGTGCGCAAGTGCAACAGTACTATAATTCATGTTCATTCATGTTAGACTAGTGATGCTGGAGGTTGATGCAGCTATAAGGTATGTATTATATTATATAAAATGAATTTTGATCTGTAACCATACATAGAAATATTTTGTCATTCATTTAATCAGTAAATTGTGTCTAGTGTATTTGTATGTGCTACATTACATTAGTCTCAATAATTATTTTAGAACATGGCGGACAGTAACGTTTCTAAACTTATAAAGGAATGGGGTTTTGCCGAATATGTAGACATATTTACCGGTAAGTTATTTATTAAATGTATTCATAGTTATAATTTGTAATTGTTGTGCATATTGTTAACGAGACAAGCTGACATTCTAAAATACAGAAATAGGTACCCGATATTGATATATTTAGAATAAGTTATACGATTTTTTTTAATGTGTGGTGGGTGCTTAGTTGCAGTGACTCCGTAAGCTGTATTACTGGTCTGGCTATTACTGCAACTCTTGCGGTGTAGATTGGTGTGTGTAAGTTGTGTTTAAATAGCTTTGTGACAGTGTCATATCGCCTTTTATGATGCCGCGCTGTTAATCACTTTGCTCCCAACAGCGAATGGCAAGTCGATCCGGGATTAAACTCTCTGAAAAAATGTCACCGTCCCTCCAGAGATTTGAACCCCGGCGCCTATCGTCCTCCCACAACGATAGTCAGCTGCCTAACCACTGCGGCCATCGACCCGTTATGTTAGTATTTATAATGTATGTATATCGGTTTAGTATAAGTTTTTCTGTTATTTTATACATTTTGCAATAAAAAATAGTAAATTAATACTGTGTTAAATATATGGATGGCTTTGAATCCAAGTGAGCCTAAATGATAAGAAATTTACCGCGCAATTATTCTAACCCCACTTTTAATAGTAGTACAAATAATCAAAGATAAAGCAGAATTGTTTTTGAGGTGTAGACAATTTGCGTATAGTTTATGTACATTACAACTAGAATATTATGCTCATGTTTTAAACTTATAAAATTTTTATTACAATTTCCATTTAGAACAATTTCATGTGAATTCCAAATTTTTTACGTAATGCGTCATAAAGAATGACAAATGCAGTGGCACAATAAAAGCTGATAGAATTTACAAACAAGAACAAATTTTGTAGTAGAATAGCTTAATCTTATAATATAAATAAGAAGCAGAAATTTTACGTACTTTATGGTGGTATTAAACACCGTTTTCTGTAAAAATTATTGTACATTTGTTCAGATACTATTTTGTCGTTGCAGTTGTAATGCTTTAATGCTCATTTCGTAGAAAAATAGGAGAGATAAATTCTAGCACCCTGTATAGCGTTGTAAAAGCAAAAGGTGCAGGTAAGTAGACTGAAAATACATTTTTCTTTCATTCAAATCTAATTTACGCATTGATTCAAACTACCAATACATTTACACAACGAATTTTTATTTTTGATTCAATGTACGCGACAGCATTCTACTTACCAACCTTTTGACGTCATACATATGACGTTTCAGCAATGTCGATTCAACTGGTTTTAAAGTTTTGGCGTAACAGTGTCTTATTTTTGAATGTATTGGTTTTGTGATTCGATTCAATATACTAGTTTAACAAATATTTGGCGCTTGACTGAAGGCTTACGGTATTTTGAGCCTATTTAAATACCAGAAATGGTTGAGTGAACTATTTATTGGTTCACTCAACAAACCTTTTTTCACAGTGCGTAGCTTCATTATTAACTCCTCGCTCTGGTTTATGCATTTTATTGCAAATTGATCCTGTTTGGTTGAATTTATTAATTAATTCTTGCTTCTCTCTTGCACAGTTATTATTCTTATAGTAAAAACTAACCATTTCAATTCTCTCGTCTAAACCATGTCGATTTGTTAATTATTCTAAACTATACTAACAGTAAGTCACAAAAAATCTTCAGTGATACTTAATACTTAAACGAAACTTGAGTGGTATAGAGTGTGTATATGTTTCATTAACTTTAAATTATGACATTTGACAATAACTGTAAAAAATTGTTTTTCAAAAGTATACATCACGCTAACTATAGTCTTTGAAACTTCAGAAGATATCTTCAAAGTGTTATCCCTCGAACGAGGGAAGTGAACGAGATAAGGATAGGTATAGGTTGTTCTACTTTAAAGTTGTTGCAAATAGTATGTAGAATCAAAAAATGTAATAATATGACGTAGTTCTATTTGAAATTTTAATGTTAGATACTGGGGGGCCTAGGAGGAGCCAAGACATGATATTGCCTTAAAGGTGAAAGAGTTTCCCCCTTCAAACAAAAATTGACGTGTGTCGGCGTTTTTTCGTATTTATTAACGTTTTCGACTGATTTAAGATGGATCGTTTCCATTGAAATGCTCTGTATGTACATTTTTATATGTGGTGGGTGTTAGGTGCAACTATCACATATAAATGCTAATCTTGTCTACTTTAAATTCAAATTGACTACTGATTAGCTAGTCCTAATAATCTTAGAGGTAATGCGGTTCCTGGTACTATATTGAACACCTGCAGTCTATCTATTGATCCTTACTTAACAAATATAATTAATTTCTTAAATTGGGAAATAATATGAACTCTCCTTACCTAAAGTATCAAGTTTTAAATTCCATTGCAGCCGTAAGGATTGAGTAGCGTACTTATTTTACTGGATTTTTCAAAGACATTTGACACTATATGTCATCAGCTACTAATTATAAATTTACAGTTTTCACAGTTCTCTTTTTTTATAAATTCTGCACGTAATTTTAGCCTAGGCGCATATATGGCGTCACAAGCCAAACTTTTATTTAATTAATTGAGAATTATCGATTAAATTTTAAAATATTAAAAGAGAAATTTAATTGAAAATTTAAAACTAATAAATTCAGGTATACTCAAGGAAAACAGAAATAGGACGGTTACAATAGGTATCAGTATAGTAACTCTCAGTTTTTTTTCTTTGAGTGTATTTTAATTTAAGTGTGTAAACATCTGAGAATGTGTGGTTTCAAACGATACTTTTTATATTCTTTCTTAAACACTTTAAGAAGTACAGATATGTCACTGGCCGATATTCGAGAAATATGAAGACAGTAGAGCGGCGATACAGTTAGCAACAGCACTATTCAACGCAGCTGTGGTTCGATCGTGAGTGAACGCCTGCACGCCACTGAGTACTTACTCTATCCGTAACGAAATAATAGACTAGCCCGAACCAGTATCGGTTTATATGCATGATGACGTATGTGTACTTCTTATAGTATTCGGACTCTAACTATTGCAACTTTGTGTGCACCATGTCTACTTTCAGTTGTTTAGTTCGTATTACTTTCTGCTTTTCGTTTTTTGTCGAAATGCCTCCTTCTTTTTTCATTGTTGCGACAGATTTTTTGTATAAGACTGACATGCCGAACTAGTGAAGTTTAGTTAAACCAGCTAGCACACTCAGTTCTTAATGCGAGAATACTTTCTGATGGTTGTTTCCTTAGTGCTGAATTAGATTAAATTAAGATAATATTGTTACTCATAAAAATAAAAAAATAACTTTAGACTAGTCGATAATTTCCGTATTTCGCTTAAATTGTTCAGAGATTTAAAGCCATAGATTATTGTACGACTAGATGAACACCATAATTTCCATAGATAATAATTTTATGATCTAGTGAAAAATTACTAACCTTGCAATCACTGCTCCATATATTGCCATATCGAATTATATTAATGCATATTTGTATTTGTTTTATTATACTTAATAGTATGCCTTTTTATAAATGACCAAATAGGACGTATGTATATGATATTGTAAGAAAATCAGGAAAAATATCCTAGGACATGTTTATCTGTTGTGCAAAGTTTTAAGTACCACTAAGTAATTACGATATGTAAGTCATGAGATAATGATGTCTCCTCATTAAGTGATAAGTTTCTTCAACTTTACATTGAAAACTTCTAGCTTGCACATATCATTTATATTGCGCATACGATTAAAATATGTTCTCTATTTGTAATATTTATTTACGTCAAAATATCAACATGGTAGTTACAGATATTGGCCATTACATGTAATTTATTTGTAATATGCAATTTATCACGTCTAGACTCTAAACACATAACGGGCTTAAATTTAGTTGTGTCACCAAACATTTATAAAACTAAATAATATACATATATACTACATAGTGTAATACGTACGTGCGTCCAGATGTACGCATATGTGTGAAACAATTTGAACATAGACCTAAGGAAAGTAGTACGCATTTATTACATAAAAACGATCTACTCAATCTGTATTGGCGGAATTACATCAGTATGCCTTTGATTTATTAGCCACATATTTCGGCAGTGTCAAATATAAGAGGTCAATACTATTGTAAAACTTCCCATGTAGTATTGAAAGAAAACTAAGTGGAACTGATGCAGTTGCGCTATGTTAATTTAAGGTTATTCATCATCTTTCGGTTTTAATTGCTTTTTAATTTTTACGAGCTTTACACTCCATTAAAAGATTTAGTCGACGAATGATAATGTTGTAAACCAAAGTAATAAACTAAAACATATATGTCATTTCTGTAATCCGAGTTTACTTCGAAGATAAGATAATTTGATTCGCATAATTTAATAAAATAAACGACAATAAAACGAAGTAATAGCTAGAGAGACTCACTACTGTATACAATAAAATGTTATTTTTCTTTTCTTTCTAGATCTAGTCAGATTATCACGCGAAACAGTTTCCGAAAACAACTTATATATAACTAAACATGACATATTTTTATCACATAGATACATAGCAGGAGAAATTTCGAGCATTATCGTATTTGCGACCTGCTAGCTAGCCCTACATGTAATAGCAAACTCGAAATGTAAAATAGTATGCAGTCATGTCGTGTATAAAAATACCACGGTCAATGAGCTCGCTTAACTGTCCCATGTGGATTGATGTTGTGTTTTAATTTTTGACATTCATTCTTTAAATTTCTTTTTTTAATCGAATATGGTTACACTAATCAAACAAAAGGCATATATAAGTTTGTAAATGATTTTGTTACTTCCAAGTACCTACTTAAAATATATAATAATGCCTGTCGAAATACTATCATGGACAAATATAACCAATGGTAGCAGTGTTAAAAATGTCGAAAAAGTGGATGTAACGTCGAAAAAAATGTATCGTTTGATATGGATTGCAAAACAGTGTTTTATACTGTTTAGGTGGCGTTCACAATTTCACCTGCTGGTACATGTCAAACAGTTCTCGCATATTACATATTTAATTCTATATCCTTCGTATTCGAAATCCGGCATACTCGCTATTACGTGTTCTAGTTTCTTCGAGACACGCCGTTTTTCAAATGTATATACCTAAAGACGACATTTTCTAAGCATGTGTGTCCTGATAAGCACTCACAACGACTAGTGAAATAATACTGAACAAATGCGGTTTGATACGGACGCTCGACTTTCAGTGCCACCCCTCTCATCGCGCTGCATTGGAAATTGCCCCTCATCGCCGAATCTGATTATAAACGTTAATGATATAATTACTAACAAATACACTACGCAAGTTTACTTTGGTGAGCGATGCATTCTCGTCAAGCAGCATCCCGTCGCCCAACCATTCATATACAATGTCTTTCAAAAAAGTGGGAACATTCAATTACTTTTTATCATGCGGTTTACCGAAAATAAGTAAATAGCTTTCTGTTTAAGGTGATTGATTGCACGGGAAAGGAATATTACTTTTGACTTTTACATATCATTAGTATATTTTATACATTTTCCGTTTCGCCTTTCTGTTTATTTGAATTTCTTTGGCTGTATCTAAGGAAACTTTCCCACGAATCGATTTTTATGAGTTCAAGACATACATATGTATAAACGGTCAACAGAATTTCTTTATGTAACACGCAATGAAATTTGATATGATTAGGAAAAGAAGGCTATGGACTCAGAAAACGTGAAAAATATATAGTGTCATTCAAAAAACACAATGTTATTCTAAATAGAAAACTATTTCGCATTTCTTAGTAAATCGCATAGGTACATTACTAGTAGGATTCAAGCTCTGGTGGAAGCAAAGCTGTCTATGCTTCGTTAAAATTATTACAGAGGATGAGAAAAAGAGACATTTATCATGGACAAGTTAGTGCCTCGAAGTATCATGGCAGAAGTTAGAATAAAAAAGAACCATCAACAGACAAGTTAAAGGTCAGCAATAACGGGTTAGTAAAAAATTGGGCGTCATAGGAATTGAATTTTAAATATTAGTGACTACATATTAAAAAAATTAACATTTTGACACTTAAGCGTTTCTATCATAAACACTTTTTTTTATCAACTTCAACTTTCAATGACATTGTATACAAGCCTTCACTTTTCATCACTTAAACTTTTTCTCAAGTCAAAAATCACAGTATGTAATAACGGTTATACAATATCCTACTTAGTTATTTTCTATCACCAACTATTTATTTCGTAATAATCTCAAGTATTTGTTCAAATGGCTTATAGAGAATGAGAAAAACGAATTGATATTTTCTAACAAATATTCTCGATTCAAAACCTTCCAATAAATGACCTAGGCAAACAAAGCCAGTATAGTTCTCAATTATTTGTAATCACAATTCCGGATAGTTGAACAAATTTTTAAATACAACCTGACTTTTTAACGACAACATACCTGTATTTTGTTTATTTAAGAAGTTTAATTCTTTAAATACTGTTTTTAACATATCTTTTAACAAACGACTTACTGCTTTTTATAAAATGATCGTTGATATTATCAACACATATCTCAAATTCAGTGAAATATGTGTGCTTTCATAACAATTATTGTGCAACCTATTTTTCTGCTCACACCACAAATCTTGTAATTCCCGATTGATTTACATATTACATCAAATCATACGACTGTGGTAATTGCGTATATTTACATTATTTAATATATGTATGTATGTATGTATGTATGTACGTCATTATTAATGACCGAACCAGAATCCAGATCATCTTTTTATAGCTTTACCACGAATAAACATGTATCAATATTTGTATGTAGAAACCAAAAACTAGTTCATAGAAGTCATTATTTCATCAATATTCAAATATAAATCAATTTACAACAAATGCGATGAAAGAATAATTACACTCTATGTATATATCTGAAGCAGGTGTTGCTTGGTAACTGCAGTTAAGGATTGATTGATGATTTCAATAATCGGAAACATGCGTAATTCATAATATCATGCATTAGGCAATCCAGAAAGTGTCGCACATTGAGCTTTCAAGAAACGAAAACTGCGCAATAACGCAAGTAAGAAAAAAGCAGTCCCTATTTTAAATTATCAACAATATAGAAGTAATTGCACCTTAAACTATACATATATATATAACGTGAAATTACTGCAACTAGTGCAGAATATGGGTTCCTTCTTTTAATTTAAATGAAAAACAGTAGTTTCCTACGTGACGTTTCGGATATATTTAATCCTTCTTCAAACCTATATATAAATATATAATAAAACTTAACTATTTTTAAACCAAGAAACAATAACTTACAACAAGGATAATCGTTTTTCTAAATACAAGGCACTAAAAATATTGTGAAACAATTTTGACACTAGTTGCAGTAATTTCACGTTTTAAAGTCTACAACTGTCAGTGTCAGTACTGATAAAATTGTTAAACTTTATATAAATATATATACATATATATGTATGTATATAG
Organism: Holotrichia oblita; assembly: GCA_023690525.1. NCBI lineage: Eukaryota > Metazoa > Arthropoda > Insecta > Coleoptera > Scarabaeidae > Holotrichia > Holotrichia oblita. Next base: position 94,849,101 of record CM043016.1, on the reverse strand, counting down.
TGCAGAATATGGGTTCCTTCTTTTAAGTTAAATGAAAAACAGTAGTTTCCTACGTAACGTTTCGGATATATTTTAGTCCTTCTTCAGACCTATATATATGCAATAAAACTTAACTATTTTTAAACCAAGAAACAGTATAACGATAATCGTTTTTCTAAATACAAGGCTCTAAAATTATTGGTGAAACAATTTTGACAATTTTGAAATTTTGAAATTTAAAAACATGCAAAATATTTGATAAACAATTTTGTAAACAAAACCAGACATGTTAGATTTTAAATTTCGACATTTTAAAAACAATATGTTGAATGCAATGAAAATCACAGTATGTAATAATTATATATATATTTTTTTTAATGTGTGGTGGGTGCTTAGTTGCAGTGACTCCGTAAGTTGTATTACTTGTCTGGCTATCACTGCAACTCTTGCGGTGTAGTTTAGTGTGTGTAAGTTGTGTTTAAATGGCTTTGTGACAGCATCATATCGCCTTTTATGATGCCGCGCTGTTAATCACTTTGCTCCCAACAGCGAATGGCAAGTCGATCCGGGATTAAACTCTCTGAAAAAATGTCAGAGTATTTTTGAAACAATTGAAATGTGCACATCGTAATTTTTTCAAATTATAAGTTAGTTAGAAGCAAAATTGAATTATCAAGTAAGTAGTTTGAATAAGGCACATGGTTTTGGAGATATTTAAAATTATTTCTCATTTCTGTATGTTACCGTGTACGTGTGCTTTTTTAAAGATAATTCGGATATAACAGATAAAACAGAAATTTGAAACATAAACTTATTATAACAGTCGTCTGCTGTACTGACATTGTTGTAGATCTACGTGCGTTTTAATCCTTATTTTATAAACATCGTGGATTATCAGTATTCCCCCAAAAATGACTGTATAGACATATATAGATGTAATGACAAATAATACATTTTTTTTAAGTTTTGTTGCAGAAAATACATAAAGACAACACTTTGTAATTAATACTTTATTTTGTTTTAATTTTGCAAAATTCACAATGATTGTTATTTCTACTGTCTACCTTCAGTCGACTGGGAGGTTTTCAAAAGTACCCTAGAAGTTACAGCAATTGCTAACCTAGAGGCGAACCATGAGACATGCACCAAGCTTATCCTGCAAGCATACAAGAATAGTTCAAAACCGGGTAGAGCAAGTAAAAATAACCCGTATTGGTGGACTAGAGACATAGCTAAAAAGAGAGCAGAATGTATAGGAGCGAGAAGGGAGTAAACGAGGCTAAGAAAGAGAGTAGGAAAGCGTGGAGATAGTAAGGATGCTAGAAAGTCATATTGGAACAAGATAAAAGGATTAGGCAAGCTAATAAAATCAACCAAAAAGAGATTCTGGGAGGAGCTGCGCCAGGAACTACAAAATGATATTTGGGGTGGTGCATACAAGATTGTACTAAAGAAAATAAATTACTTAACACCGTACGAGCTCAGTATAGACAGTCGGAGACAAATCATCGCCGATCTTTTTCCAAACATTAGCGATTACTGGAAAAAGGGACCTACAGCCACGCTCATAGAAACTTTTACCGAAGACGAAATTAAAACAGCGATCAGGAATTGACAAAATTGATTAACATCGGCACCAAACAAGTCGGAGAACATAATAATGCAATGAAGAAGAAGCCGAGCACATATTGCCTTCACATTGTAAGGAATAGTATTGAAGCCTGTCAAAACACTAAAATATCTTGGAGTTACTATAGACGAGAAAGGGCTATTCCGACCACACATAAGGAAAGTAGCGGCTAAGGCAGAAAAAAAGTTGCGAGTCTGAATCGAATAATGCCGAATATAAAGGAACCTAGCGCAAACAAAAGAGCGGTGCTGAGCGGAGCAATGCATAATATCATCTTATATACAGCCCCTGTATGGCAACAAGGAACATCTAAAACAGAGTACCTACAGAAAGATCCTCGAAAAGACTCAAAGAAATATCTTACGCAGAGTAGCATCAGCATATAGAACTGTGTCGTTCGTGGTCCTGCAGATAATTACTGGAATTTGACCTATTGACTTCATGGTCCCGGGGAAAGCATATACATATGTATTCAGACAAACTAGAAGACAAAAAAATAACCGTGTGCCGCTACCATGGCCAAGCAAATTTCTTTAAATAAATGGCAAAATAGTTGGCAAAATGAGATAGAAAAGGGACAGTGGACGAAGCGATTAATAGGCGAAGCTTACAACTGAGAAATCATACACCAAATGATCAGGTCTATAATGCAAAGGAAAGAAATAAAAGAACTAGAGAGACAGCGAGTAGCAGCTACAATCTGAAAATGAGCAAGGGGCTTAAGGCACCGGTGATATCTAATGAGATATTTTTTTAAATAGTTTCAGATAGCACAGAGGATAACTGAGGAGTTTTAGTGGGTAGGCAGTGTGCCCGATGGTGCTCTGGAGTCCCACACTCACAAGACGCATCGAGCTTGGAGTGCGTAACAGCATTTCCCCTGGCAAAAAAATAAAACAATTGTTATTTAAAACCGCAAAATGTATCTCTCATAATATATTCTACGTCTATACAATAAATATGTGGATAAACTACGAAACCTTTTAAATTGCAATAATATTTGCTCGAATCAAATAACCAAATAGTTTCGTTCGAAGTAAAATATTTAGTTGAAATCTTGTTTACTTTTAGAAAGAATTTAAATCTTCCGTAAGAAGTATTTCCATTTGTATAAACAGGACATGCATCTGTATTTCCTAATAAAATTCAATGAACGAAAGTAAATAACATGCTAATAAAAACTTACTGTATTTACTCTACGAGCATTACTAATTTTTGTACACACTCTAAGATTGTTTACTATAACTAGCATACACCGGTTGATTTCAAAGATAGGATAGATAACGGCAAGAAGGGGTACGAAAATTCGCTAAGAAGTGGGGACACGTATGAGTCTATCACAGCGCTGTAGACTAGACGAGACTAGACTGTGATAGAGAGACTTATACGCGTCCCCACTTCTTAGGGAATTTTCATACCCCTTGGCCCTTCCCGCCGTTTTTTATCCTATGTGTGAAATCAAGCGGTATAAAGAGCATTCTAAATTATTTTAGTAATACAGTTTTCTAATAAATCTAGTTCAGTAGGATATATTCTCTCCATGAAAACTATTTAATTATACCATTTTGGCTGCAATATTACATATAGTGCTCAGTTTATAATTTGAGTTTCTTTTCTATCAGCTGTGTTGTAATTAACAGAAAATTAAATTAATTATACTTCAACATTAATTGTATAAATAAATAAACTACAACATTGTAGTCACCTGTATCGAGACGTGTTGATTGCCAGAAAATGAACAAATAGGTATACGCTCATGATGTATTGCTGTTTCCAATAATGCGGAAATATATTCTATTATTATTTAGTTGTTAAAATAAGTTTGAGAAAGTTGTTCCACTTCTTTTTACAAGTGTCAATATAAGTAATGACTAGTAAGAGTTGTTATTCATAGTTCCACTGTTAAAAATAATACAATACTTAACAATAAACGATTTTTACAGCTTCCAAAGCTAACTTTGGCAGCCTCGTGAAACCCTACGTAGTTATATACGTTTCACTCCCAACCTCTATGTGCAATTATGACTTAATGTTTATTTTATAAGCTGTTAAAGTAAAATCAAGATCCAAGTGGAGATCACTACGTTTAGTACCTTAAATAAATGTAGGCCACTATAATATAAATAATGAAATAACTTTTCTGTAACTCAAACAGCGAAGACATTTGTAGGCAAATCGAACGTTTAGAATCAAATATATTTTAATACATACCTACTTTTCATCAAGCAATGTTTGCAAAATCTTATGTTTAGATATGTATGTATATATATTAAAGTCTCAATTACGTTTCTCTAATAATAGCGTAGAGATTCTATTACCATCATATCTAAATGATTTACTAAGTTCTTAATGCGCGAAAGAAATTCAGTTGCAGATTAAAATAAAACTAAACAGGCTAAAAACTTGTTTCACAATGTCAAGTTTTAATTGCAATTAAATTAACTAACTTAAGAACGAAAAAGTAAGTGCTCGAGAAATTCTACTAAAAGGGCAAGGACACTGAACTATACCTCAAAAAGTTTCAAACAATTTCATCACTAATCAACAATGTAATTTAACTACTTCCTAGAATATACAGGGTATCTCAGCGAGACCGCTCACTAGAAGTTTGTGGGGTTCTGGCCAAAATATAAATTTGACAATTCGGAATTTTATGTAGTCGATTATGTCCTCTTCGATGAAAATATTATTAGATTTCTAGCGCTTCCGGTTATACCGCAATTTGCCATCTACTTTATTATTATTAATGGAACACCTTGTATATTTTTATATATTTGGATTTACTTACTATTAAGCTTTATAATTGCTTTTAGCTGTTTTTAATTTGATTCAGGTGTGTTGTAGTTATTCGACTTTTTCTAAAAAAATTTGCTATAGCGGACGTTTATTCAAAAAATCAGAGAATACTCGATTTTTCGAACATCAATTTAGAATTCATCATATGCTTAAGCAACATGTTGAAGTATATTTTAGCGTCGAAAACGCCATCCATTTTAATTCTTTATAGCAATAATGTAAAGGCATTTATAATAATAATAATAATAATAATAATAATAATTTTTTTTTTTTAATATGTGGTGGGTGCTTAGTTGCAGTGACTCCATAAACTGTATCGCTTGTCTGGCTATCACTGCAACTCTCGCGGTGTAGTTTTTGTGTGTGTATGTTGTGTTCAATGGCTTTGTGACAGCATCATATCGCCTTTTATGATGCCGCGCTGTTAATCACTTTGCTCCCAACAGCGAATGGCAAGTCGATCCGGGATTAAACTCTCTGAAAAAATGTCACCGTCCCTCCAGAGAATTGAACCCCGGCACCTATCGTCCTCTCACAACAATAGTCAGCCGCCTAACCACTGCGGCCATCGACCCGTTAATAATAATAATAATAATAATAATACTGTCTACTACCCACAGTTTACAACGGCAATATAATACAATAATTTTTTTTTTAATAAGGGTGGGGGGGGGAAAGGATGTCTGAAAAACCTCTCGCTCTCTTAATACTAGGTATTATTATGAGCATTCACCTCCTTTGGGGTCCCGCGTCAAAGGTAGGCTCTAATTGGGAAAAAGGCGTGAAAGGATACAGTGAACGTAATAGTTACCTATATTTATAAGGGGAAAACAGAAAATATATTGATAATAATAACAATAATAACAAAAGTAAGTAAAAAAAGGAAAACATTGCACCGCATTACAATCATGCACTATGGGAAACTCATGGGCGGAGTACAGAAAATTTCTGCTTGTAACTCAACCCAATAATATAAAATATAAAATATTTTTGGCGAATTGACGAGAGCAACTGACTTTAATCGAATAAGGTACAATGTGAAACAGTAAGAAAACTAAAAAATATCAACACTAAAACAGCAAGTAACAGCAGCAGTGGAGCACAACGAAACTGTTAAACTTATTGTGAATCTAACAACTTAGCCCTTATAACACGTCTAAAGCTAGACAGACTCAACTTTTTAATATCAGAGGATAGACTATTATATAAACACGCTATGTTATATGAAAAACTTCTTTCAAAAAAAGATGTCTTATGCAGTGGAGGTGCTAACAGGCCTTTATATCGCACATTAAGATGATGCACGTCGGTACGGAAAACTATTTTATCATAAAGATACGGTGGACATTTCTCAGTAATAACTTTGTGGTAAAAGCATACCATATGCAGATATCTTCTATTTACCATATTTAACCATTTCGTTTGTTTCAAAGTGTGTGATATTCTATCGTACTTTCTTATACCGTGGATAAGTCTGAGACACGAGTTCTGCACAAGCTGGACTCTATATTGCGTTGCTACATTTATGCAGGCACCGTACACAACATCACAAAAATTAAAATGCGAGAGAACGAGACTGTCACATAGTTTAATCTTTAACTCACGAGAAAAAATGTTTCTGTTGGCATAAATAACCTTTAACGCGGAATATGCACTTCGAACACATTTTGATATATGCCCTATAAATCTTAATTTGTTATCGAGAATCACTCCAAGATTCCTCGCTTCCTCAACGAACCGTATTCGAGCATCACCCAAATATATATCGAAATCCGACGCCCGTAATGTTTTACTAAATAAAAGTCCTACAGATTTTTCGGGATTAATATGCAAGGAATGACTTCGACATGCTGCAGTAAACGCTAATAAATCGTTATTAAGTTTATTGTTAGTAACTTTGAAATTTTCCGGCCTGAATGAGTGTAACAACTGCGTATCGTCTACATACATGTGGAGTTTCAAATGCTGTAAATAAATCTCAAAATTGCAGGTATATATACTACATAAAACCGGCCCAAAAATTGACCCCTGAGGAACACCTGTAACAATAGCTTGCGGAACTGATACATTATCTTCTATAATAACTGATTGTACGCGGCCTGATAAGTAACATCTAAAGAAAGAAATAACCTCTTCTGACAACCCAATATAATGAAGCATAGCTAATAGCACATCATGTTTTAACGTATCGAATGCCTTACTAAAATCTAATAATATTAAAATACTATTTTCGCCGGCATCTCCCGATCTGAATATATCGTCAGTCACATCAAGAAGAGACGTCGCACAACTGTAACCTGGTCTGAATCCAGATTGATGCTTCGGTAAAATATTGTATTGAAATAAATGTTCACGTAATCGAACATCCACAACTTTTTCTAAAACCTTTGATATTGTGGGCAATATACTGATTGGCCGAAAATGGCTCAGTGCTGTTGGACTATTATTCTTAGCTAAAGGAGTCACCAAGGAATGTTTCCATTGTGAAGGAAAATAATTTGTCAACAAACATGAATTAATGATATGTGTTAAGACGGGATTAATATATGGACAGCAAAGTTTCAACATAGTTGCACTGATTCCATCACTACCAGTAGCATTCGTTTTTATATTACGAAGGATTTTTAAAATTGCGGATGTATCTACCAAGCGAAATTCAAATAAATTTGGAAAATTAATCTTTGTATTTGAGTTATAGAATTGAATTAAATCTTGGTCATTTGTGTTCACCTGCGGAACTGCATTAACAAAAAAGTTATTGAAACTGTCAACGTCCTTTAGTGCCTCTGGGATAGAAACATGAGGCCGCCCACCAATATTCAAGCTTTTCAAAACCCGCCACAAACCCCCCTCGTCAGCGTAACGCAATCTATATTCGTAAAACGCCTTCTTTTCTCTACGTATAGAATTTGTAGTTAGATTTCTAAGGTTTTTGTAAGAATTCCAATGCTCAATTCAGCTCGTTCTTTTATATTTTTGAAGGGCATTATCCCTTAACTTCATCATGGTTTTAATAGTGTCCGTTAGCCATGGCGCTGGAGATTTAGTGAAACGCCTGCGTACAAGGGGTGCATGCTTGTCAAACAACCATAGTATAATGTCATTAAACAAAGTTAATTTATCTTCAATATTTTGCGCATGAAAGACATTTTGAAAAGAAACGTTTTCGAGATCAGCATAAAAAACATTAGAACCAATACTTAGGAGATTTCTATATATACGAAATCTCGGACTTGGGTTAAGTGCTTCCACTTTAATGCTACTAAAAACTAATTCATGATCAGAAATGTACACACTTTTAGTACCTATATTAGTAAGTATACTGCGATCAGTCACACATATTAAATCAATAAGTGTACGGCTGCCGCGAACAATTCGCGTTGGTGAATCAACATCATTATTACATCATTATTAACTCACAAGCATCAAACGACGAGGCATCATTTTGATCTTAGACTTTGACAACAAATTTTTGAGAACGCTTATTTTCCATAGCACACTGGATAAGTATCGATGAGTTATGTATGCAATTTACAAAAAATCTAATTATCTACTAAACTGTCAATTTTAGGTGTAGGACATGTCGCACATAAAAGATGTAAAATTGGACGCCGACTAGGTAATAAAATATGGGGGATGCCATTTGAAAAAATTCAGTTATGGTTCTTCAAAATTTCGAAAAGTTAACGTGCCATAGTACAGTAACCACACAATGTAAACAGCCGTTCTCGGCGCTAAAATATACTCCACCATGTGGCGTAAGCATATGATGAATTCTAAATTGATATTCGAAAAATCGAGTGTTCTCTGATTTTATTAATAAACGTCCGCTATAGCAACGCCTGAATCAATTTAAAAAAACTAAAAGTATTTATAAAACTTAAAAGTAAGTATATCCAAATATTAAAAATATACAGGGTGTTCCATTGATAATAATAAAGTAGATGGCGACTTCCGGTATAACCGGAAGCGCTAGAAATCTAATAATATTTTCAATGAAGAAAACATAATCCTCTATATATAATTCCGAATTTTCAAATTTATATTTTGGCCAGAACCCCATAAACTTCTAGTGAACGGCTCGCTGAGACAGCCTGTATACTGGTCTAAGGTGAAAAACTATGATTTGTAGTACACATGTTAATTTGGTATCATTACATTTTATCTCAGCCGTATTATTATCAAGATTGATGCATTCATGCGTAACGTCCACAGTTTCTAATAAATGAAACAACCTATATATAGGAAGATTTTCGTGTTCAGAAATATAAGCACCTTTATCTAATGGCAAAGTTCGTGTATCAAATAGTTGATGAGACAAATAAAAGCTCACTTTGAAAATCACACTGATTCATCGAATTGAGACATCGGAAAGATTTTCAGGTAAACTAAGTTTCTCAATTTTTTTCTTTTTCATTTATAAATATTTTATAGATGAGTAGTTACAGGTCATAATACAAATATATTCATTTCATTTATAAATTAACCAGCTCCAAATTTTAAATTACGTATAGTATACCTTTATTTTATTGTAAATCGATTCAGATTAAATTAAAGCTTTATAGTGATGCGGTATGGTAGCTTGAATTTTCATATACATCCATATGTACAGTGAGGTGCAAAGATATGCGGACACGTCTAGATAGAGAAATACCCTGCGCTCAATACTTTATTCCAAAGAGCCGCAGGGCACCTTACTACCTGCTGAGGTTAACCGTAGTTTTTCGCTCTTACAATAACATTGCAATATACAAATGCGTATAATACGTATATACATGTATATATATATATATATATATGGATATAGCATAAATTAAAATATGGGAATTTAAATTTCTGTAGCGTCAAGTAGATGATATTATTATTCCTTATAGTGGCATTACATAAGTATGGAAATAAATATCGCGACTATTATTTGACTTATTTGATTATTTGACTGAGTTTTAACGAAAATTAGTCAATATCTAAAATATAAATACTAGTCCTTTAGTTAATAATAAATCACTCAGCTTACTGTAATAGTAAAGTTATAATGGAAACGAAATTTTTAAGGCTTTATAATTTTTTATAACTAATATAACTTTTTTATATTTATTTATATTTTTTAACATGTAGTTAGTGTTCTTATTTATGGTTCTATATATAATTTAGTTGTATGAGTTTTAGGTTAGTTGCAAGGCAAAATAGAAAACAACTTACTAAAAGTGTTTTGACAGATTAACACCTTTGAACTTAATTACATATTGAGAATAAAAATATTTCATTTATATTATAATTAGTATAAATAGTAGATAAATATAACGTGCCATCGAAAAAAAAACATAATTGGTGTAGGCTATGTAAATGTTTTTGATCGTTGCTTTAGCCACTACCACATAATGACATTTATTATTTGACATTTTATTGTAACCAAAGTTTATAACCTCAAATTAAATGTCAAGGAATAAATGTCATTATGTGAAAGTGGCTAAAGTAACAATCCATTCACATAGCCTGCTCTAATTATGATTTTTTTCGATGTGTCTATAGTTTAAAATGATGAAAGCGATCTGGAGCTTTCGCCGATCGCTTACTGAAAATATAAAAACCCTCATATCAGCAAAACAAAATTTCTCAAAAATTAGCCAGTTCCACATAATAAGGATGTTGCAGTAATTAAAATTACATCTTAAACATATGCAAATGCGTATTGGCGAATTACGTGTAAAACCAAATGTGCCCGTATAGCAATATAATTTTAGTAATACCGTACCTAGTTTTAAAAACATTTTTCATCTGAAGATGATACACCTAATACAAGCACAGGTAACAACAGGTAACTTATTTAATTAGAAATTTAATTTGAATACTTCTTAGTATTACTAAAACCTAAATACATATACATATTATATGAAGAAAAACGTCAGAAGAGATTAAAGATGTATGTATGTTATGAGTATTTGTCAAGTTTATAGGTGCTTATGATTGGATAATCCAGAAACATAACTCTATTAATCTATTATATCTTATTCTAGAAATTTAAGTGTAGTATTCTGTTGAGCATTAATTATTTATTTTATACACAAACATTCTTATTGTTGTTTTTAATGTATTTTACTATAAAAATTATGAAGTTTTACTTATCTTTTATTCTCTATCATTAATTACAACTTAAATTTATTCTCGTTCACATCTTCGATTACAACTTTATCGTCATCTTCTATTTGAAAGGTAAATGACAAATAATATCAAAATTGAAAGACATGCCTGTTAAAAATATTTATAACCAAATTAATCATTTATATATTGAACCATGAATAAACACTAATTTAATGTTAAAAATTGTTAATATAAATAAGTGATTTTCACTAAACACAATTAATCAATTAAACAATTTACTTTCTATTATGACGTCTATTGTATTATAACTTCACAAAATATTCTATGAGTTTGCAACATAAATAATCAGGTACAGTAAAGCCTAGGTAAAAAAAAATTGATAATGTATTCTTTTGCGAACGCTTTCATTACTGCATCTTATAACAAAAGGCATCTGATAGCTTTTCACCTGGTGAAGATGTATAATGTGAACATACATATATTACTATTTTGTATCGGAGGACAACAATCTTTTTTTTTCGGTATGTATTTGCAAAAATGCTATTCCTCTTAATAGTAGGTTGAATAATTACAATTCAATAAAGGAGTCATATATTTATTAATTTTTAGTAAAACGAACAACTCGGAAAATATCCGTGATATAGAACAACCGTCCTAAATTCTAACATTTTAATTTATATAATATATCTACATATATTATATGCGTTTATATAATACAATGTTATTGTACGAGTGACAAACTACGGTCCCACCCAGCAGGTACTAAGCTGCCCTGCGGCTCTTTGGAATAAAGTATTGCGCGCAGGGTATTTCTCTATCTAGACGTGTCCGGATACCTTTGCACATCACTGTACATCTATTGCAATACTGTGTCTCAACTCAAGACAAAACAAACTATTCACAATAGTATAAAACAAAGAATATCCTGTACAAGAAACTTGTAAAAGTAAAATGAACTATATATATACAGGGTGTAACAGTGGGAACGCCGTGGTCTCTGGTAGTCAAACGGTAACAATTTTTGGAAAGTTATATAGTGGAACATATGTAAGCGGATTAGATCTACAATCTAAAAATAATAGGCAATATATAGGGCGTTTCAAAACTTAGCAATGTACCAAAGTTATGTTTTTCTTAATGGAACGCCCTGTATTTTATGGCATTTTTGAGTTGCACACTGAAATTTAGATCAACTTTATTCAAGGTTTCCTATGTCTAATTTTTGTAGTTTACGAGATATTTCAAGTTTTTTGAAAATGCAATGTTGCACGAAAAGTTTAGTATCTCGAAAATGACTTAATTCAGAGAAATGGAACGAAAAGCGTAAATAGTAGATCCTTTGGCTGATTGAATGCCATATTCAAAGTTGTCGAATCTTCTACAGTTCGTTCAGGTACCGAGGCCAAACTTCTTTCGTGCATAACTTTATTATTTTAAATGGAACACCCTATATGTATTTACGTTATCAGATAGAACATTTTATTGTCTAAAAACCAGTGTGAGGAATCCCTATGACTATCTGTACTAGTTTTTAAGTTATTTGCGGTTTTTAGATAATTTAAGTGAATTAAATTTGTTCGTTTTAAGTGAACACCCAGTATATCTTTACATCGATGGATAGAAATATTATTATTCGAAGAAGTTGATTTTATATTGTCACAATTTATTTGAAAATATAAATTCCAAGTTATAAAAATAATCAAAACAGAACAGCAGTAAATATTTTTGTAGTTGGATTAAGAAAAAAGGATTTCGTATAAAATAAACGAAAAAACATAACAACGAAATAAACGAAAAAGTGCTAGCGTTTAACATAATTGCCATTTTCTTCAATACAGAAAATAGCCCTCTGTTCAAATGCTGTTCTAACGTTCCTCATCATATCCGGTGTTACTGAACTGAAGGCGTCTCTGATTCTCGTTTTCAAATCCTCTGCAGTGGGCAAGATATTGTAAACGATCCCTTCTACATACCCCCATACGAAACGGTCCATACATGTTAAGTCCGGTGACCTTGGTGGTCAATTGCACGGACCATCTCTTCCGATCCACCTATTAGGAAATTTCCTGTGAAGGTAGTTTTTAACGGACCGTTTAGAATGGGCAGGAGCGCCGTCTAATTGAAGCCACATCCAGTTTCTAATATTCAAGGGAATATTTTCTAAAAGCGCCCAAAAGTCCCTTTTTAAGAATCTTAGAAATTCGTCTCCGTTTAGGTGCCCATTGAAGAACTATGGTCCAATTACATAATCGCCTATAATGCCTCCAAACTCCAGCGATGCTGCCGCTCCCAGGTACGAAAAAGATGGCGATTTTCGGTATCATAATAATGAAAATTGTGACGGTTTCATTCATTTTCATACCCTTTTATCTGGATATTTTCGATTTGGGTACTTCTGTGAATACACCCGAAACGGAAAGAAGCAATTTTCCTGACACTCACCAATAACTAAAATCATATCAGTTCTTTCTTGCAACGAGTATGTCTTCATGATGCTAACAGAGTACACGTCAAATTGACACTTTCTCTATGAGGATCCAACCTCCTAGGTTAAATGATAACAATTTTCGTAAGTTATCTAAAAAAACGAAAATAACTTAAAGACTAGTACAGATAGTCATAGCGATTCCTGATATTGGTTTTTAGACAATAAAATGTTCTATTTGATAACATAAATACATACAGGGTGTTCCATTTAAAATAATAAAGCTATGCACGAAAGAAGTTCACAAAGTTTGTCTTCGGTACATGAACGACCTGTAGAATACTCGACAACTTTGTATATGGCATTCAATCAGCCAAAGGATCTACTATTTACACTTTTCGTTCCATTTCTCTGAATTAAGTCATTTTCTAGATATTAAAGTTTTTGTGCAACATTGCATTTTCAAAAAACTTGGAATACCTCCTAAACTACAAAAATGAGACATAGGAAACCTTAAATAAACTTGATCTAGATTTCAGTGTACAACTCAAAAATGCCTTAAAATACAGGGTGTTCCATTAAGAAAAACATAACTTTGGTACATTGCTAAGTTTTGAAACACCCTGTATATTGGCTATTATTTTTAAATTGTTGATCTAATCCTCTTACATATGTTCCAATATATAACTTTTTCAAAATTGTTACCATTTGACTACCAGAGACCACCGCGTTCCCAATGTTACACCCTGTATACATGTATACATACAATATATACATACACATGTCATCCCAACACCCAGTGCAAGAACAAATTAAATAAACTAATGCTAAAACAAAAAAAAACAAGTGGCATATTGCAACTTAGAATTTAATACAATATATCTCTAATAAAGAGGCTTAAACGAAAATTAAAGTTATCAGTATACGCTCAAACATCTATTAATTAGGCAATTATAAGAGAACAAAATGCAATATATAAATAATTCAATCAGAAACAGACGTATTTAAACGCATTCATAACTAGATAATATTAATACGTACAGTGAGATGCAAAGGTATCCGGACACGAGTAGATAGAGAAATACCCTGCGCTCAATACTTTATTCCAAAGAGCCGCAGGGCAGCTTAGTACCTGCTGGGTGGGACCGTAGTTTGTCACTCGTACAATAACATTGTATTATATACACGCATATATGTAGACATATTATATAAATTAAAATGTTAGAATTTAGGACGGTTGTTCTATATCACGGATATTTTCCGAGTTGTCCGTTTTACAAAAAATTAATAAATATAAGACTGCTTCATTGAATTGTAATCATTGAACCTACTATTAAGAGGAATAGTATTTTTGCAAATGCATACCGAAAAAAAAAGATTGTTGTCCTCCGATACAAAATAGTAATATATGTATATTCACATTATATATCTTCACCAGGTGAAAAGCTATCAGATGCCTTTTTTATAAGATGCAGTAATGAAGCGTTCGCCAAAGAATACATTAGGTATCATTTTTTTTAACCTAGGCTTTAGTGTACCTGATTATTTATGTTGCAAACTTATAAAATAAAACTCATAAAAAATGTATATTAAGTTTTATAGTAAAATACATTAAAACAACAATAAGAATGTTTGTGTATAAAATAAATAATTAATGCTCAACAGAATACTACACTTTAATTATAGAATAAGATATATAGGTTAATAATAGAGTTGTGTTTGTGGATTATCCAATCATAAACACCTATAAAGTTGATAAATACTCCTAACATACATATGTACATCTTTAATCTCTTCTGACGTTTTTCTTCATATAATAGGTATGTATATGTATTTCGGTTTTAGTAATACTAAGAAGTATTTAAATGAAATTACTAATTAAATAAGTTACCTGTTGTTACCTGCGCCTGTATTAAGTGAATCATCTTCAGATGAAAAATGTTTTTAAAACTAGGTATGGTATTAAATTAAATTCAAATTATATTGCACATTTGGTTTTACACGTAATTCGCCAATACGCGTTTGTATATGTTTAAGATGTAATTTTAATTACTCCAACATCCTTATTATGTGGAACTGGCTAGTTTTTGAGAAATTTTGTTTCGAATTTCGTGAGGATATGAGGGTTTTTATATTTTCAGTAAGCGATCGGCGAAAGCTCCAGATCGAGAGCTTTCGCCGATCGCTTTTATCATTTTAAACTGTATTTATCTACTATTTATACGAATTATAATATAAATGAAATATTTTTATTCTCAATATGTAGGAATTGAGTTAAAAGGTGTTAATCTGTCAAAATACTTTTAGTAAGTTGTTTTCTATTTTGCCTTGCAACTAACCTAAAACTCATACAACTAAATCATATAAATAAGAACACTAACTACATGTTAAAAAATATAAATAAATATAAATACATTAGTTATTATTTAACAGAATTGAATTATCTCTATATTACTACCTTTATGAAGCGTTAAAAATTTAGTTTCCATTATAACTTCTATTACAGTAAGCTGAGTGATTTATTATTAACTAAAGGAGTAATATGTATATTTTAGATATTGACTAATTTTCGTTAAAACTAATAAGTCAAATAATAGTCGCGATATTCATTTCTATACTTATGCAATGCTACTATAAGTAATAATAATATCATCTACTTGACGCTACAGAAGCTTGAATTCCCATATTTTAATTTATACGCATTTGCATATTGCAATGTTATTGTAAGCGCGAAAAACTACGGTTAACCTCAGCAGGTAGTAAGGTGCCCTGCGGCTCTTTGGAATAAAGTATTGAGCGCAAGGTATTTCTCTATCTAGACGTGTCCGGATATCTTTGCACCTCACTGTACATATATTTAGTCATTTATTCAGTTTTCATGTCAATCCCACTTTTGATATGAAATTTATTGAATTTGGGGCTGACTGCTCGAGTCTCGAGTAACTTAATTTAAAATCAGCTATTACCAGTATCGTAAGATTAAATAAGTTTTCGTGAACAATACTACTTCAGAAATTGTCATTTAATATGTGCTACAAATTAAATGTAAATTCGTTTCACTAAAAAAGTATTTTAAACGAAAACATAATTAACTGTGTTTGGACTAACTTGACTTCTAATTCATTGCTATTTATTGACCTACAAATGGAAAGATGTCTAGGATTCTAGGATCCACATTTATGGATATTACTACATAATAAAGAAAACCTACAAATCTTCTTCGTTTCTGATACATACCCCTAATGTTTTATGATACTAATACAATGAAAGTTAACTTCCAAGCTTTACTTATTGTTACTAGCCTACTTGCTGTCTGTGAGTTTCGAAATCTACGCATGTACAGCGAACATACACAAACATGCCGCCCGTTCATCAAACAGTAATTAATACTCTTCTTAGATAAACACGTAGAAAGAGATGATTAAATAGCGCCAATGGGTATAATACCTAACAACGTTGACGGTATACCGTTTGGTGATTGCGTAAAATGCACACGATAAAAGATGCAAAGAATTAAACAAAAAGAGACACACAAAATATATTTAAGTGCCACGTAAGAAATCTAAACGCAGTATCTAACATGTCTATGACAGAATAATTGCTCCACAGAAGACAAACCAAATATGCTAATGCAGTTGCACAATAAAAATAATTTTCGTATCTGTTTTGTTGCTGTGGCAGTGATTTATGAATACAAAATAACGTGTAATAGACCACTCTGGTTGATAAAATGTCGGGTTAGCGGAATACATCGCAGTTACGTATGTATACCGGTTGATTTCAGACATAGGATAAATAACGGCGAGAAGGGGCAAAGGGTACGAAAATTCGCTAAGAAGTGGGGACGCGTAGAAATCTCTCTATCACAGTCTAGTCTCGTCTAGTCTACAGTGCTGTGATACTCATACGCGTCCCCACTTCTTAGCGAATTTTCGTACCCTATGCCCCTTCCCGCCGTTATTTATCCTATGTCTGAAATCAACCGGTATATAAGATACGCCAGGTAAGAATAGACACAAATGTGACAATTAAAATACTTAATGCCTTAATTCTTACTGCAAAAATTTACTGATAACGCTAAACGAAAAAACACAGACCGTTGTATTTATTTTTCTTATTCAGAAATATTTCTTAAGGTTGCCCTGCCAGTGGAGAGTGACGTGAAATTCTGCCCGTACAGAGCAATGATAATTTCTTAAAATTTACAAAAATTATTCATAAAAAAGCACTGTAGCAACTATCATTATCTTACCGAGGTGACATATTTCAAACTTTTAGAATATAAGGAAAACTAGTACATATAAAACAAACTCTCATCGATGTAAATTTTAACCTATTTTTTTTGTAAAGTTCTGACCCAAATAGCGATAAACGTCCAATGCAATTTGAGAAGCAAAAAGGATGATGTTTTATCCGCAACCGTGCTGGTAAAAATGATAAACAAATAACTTGCCGAAGAATTGTAGGGATTGGACCCTACCAATCCCTGCTTCGGTGCACAAGGAAGGACAGGATGAACAAGGAGCACTTTCACTAACAATTAAACCTAACATCGATTAATTTTAATAATTCGATTTTATTTTTTTGAAAAATACTTTGACGTATGATTGCCGTCTCGACTCTCTTTTAACTCAGAGAATTTGACATACGCTGATATTCCTGACCCGCAAAGAAATAAGTAAGTAAAAAAACAAACATAAATAAAAAGTTGGCGCAATCAGATGACGACTCACGCAAAGATTTACAGAAAGAAATGATCTTTTATGATACTACCTTGGTTCTCAATTACAATAGAAATAGCTGGCCAGCTTAAGCTAGAAATTTGAACGTGAAGCATCGAAAGATAAGTACCTATATATACAGTCGAATTTTTGGATCTTGTCCGTTACGTCATGAGATATGCATCGACGTAATAAGCTAATATGAATCGACTCATATGTCATGTTGACGTTTCTCTCTAATGTACGTTAAATGTCGGTGATCGGATCTTGTCCGTTACAGCATAATTAAACACAGATATACGTAAAATATTCATCACCGACATTTAACGTACATTAGAAAGAAATGTCAACATGACATATGAGTCGATTCATACTGACATTACTCATTACGTAACGGACAAGATCCAAAAATTGGACTGTATTCATATTAGTATTTTTTATGTGTGGTGGGTGCCTATAATATAATCATTGAAATTAACAGCAACTTTAATTATCCTATTTTCATTTTAAAAATTATATCTTTTTTTTTGTCAGGTATGCGGCTTATTTTTATATTGAGCAATTTTTCTATTACATTAATAATATTAAATGTCATTAAGTGTAGATTTGACAATTATTCCTCGTTGGTTTTAAAATGAGTTAAACATTGAAAAACGTATTTATTCGTTTAATTGTTAGGACATTGGAAAAGGTACATTTCCAATTCCGTAACACTGTAGTGGGTGCTAGTCACATTCGGCGTCCTAAGCTGCATTGCTTGTCCGATCGCTGTGACTTTTTACGTAAATCGAATCGTGAAATGACAGGCGGATTCAGGCTCGCACGTAGAAAACCGTTGCCGTAGAATTCCGTACAACGGTTTTCTACGTGCGAGCCTGAATCCGCCTTAACTCTTGCTGTTGGGCTGCTGCTGTGTAAGTTGTGTGTGTCACATGTATTCAACTGGTCTTGTTAAGCACTATCTCGCCGTTTAAAGTGCTGCGCTTTCTCCAAGAAATGTCACCGCCACTAGGAGAATCAAACCCCGACTCCCAGCGTTCTTTCACAACACTGAGCAGCCGCCTTAATAATATACCACCATATATATGTTTTTCTGTTAACACTAAACTCTAAAATTGACGGGACATAATAGTATTTTTGTTGAAGCATCTTTATTTCAATAGCAAACTAGTTAATACCACAAGCAGAACTTTTTTGAATCATGATTTTGTAGTAACATTTCTCTTGGCAACTCCATCTGTACACAGTAGATACATATAAATTACATTTAATGTAATACCAGCGACTAATTTACATTTGAATGTAACTACCAGTACATATGGCAGTGGACGTTCACATTTAAATAGGCATGTATTTACCTGATTTGTATAACGTTACACGTTGATTATATAACGTTACAGACAATGTATAATTAGTTTGCATTATGTACGTAAACGTATACATACTTGTGTAAAGTTACACACTGTCAAGTTCACTCCATAAAGATACACAGTTTTTTATATAGGACGCATAACGCTACCACATAACTTCCATTAAACAATTACTAAGTCTTGATATTCAGACTCCAAACTGCCGTTTAAATTCTACCGTGCGTATACTTTCTTAAACTGTGTTGATTTGTCACATGGAGTTAATTAAGTTGCACGAACATTACAATTATATTCCTTTAACATGCCAAATTTAAGAAATGAATTTTCTCTGTTAAATATATCGATTACATATACTCCAACAAGCTGAACAGGTGTTGAAGTTCTGTTCTTAAAAACATAAAATTGTATAACTATATTATATATATATGCCAAAATCCTCACTTATCAGTCAAAAAATATTTATTTGACATATTGCGTTTTGCTAAATTCTTTCGCCATTTTTTTAAATATCTGATTGTTAATCAAGCTGTGCTTGTTATATAGCTTAATTTTAATCAATGCAACCAAAGCTTTTTCTGTGGCTGTATACATAGCCTGGTATTACATACATTATGTAGTTCAACATTTAATTATGTTATATATCAGCTTTAAGCGATAAAAATAAAATAAAAATATTCCGCTACTTTGGTGTACCACACAATCGATTTTTATACAGTTATGTACTACACACATAACACACATAGTTGTATACAGTGGCCGTATTTTATCTTTTATTTCGCTAAATTCGCAACAATGACGAGTAACAACAATAAATTCGACGGTCTTCCGGTATTTTTATCGGTCTGACAACTTGAAGAATGCACTTCAAATGATTTCGAACAACAATCGGTTTTGGGTTGGGCGTGCGTATTAGGTAAAACGATAAGTTGCGGCTGTCAGATCGAGATCCAGGCATACTATATTAGAGAGATCATTTCCTTTTGTCCTTTAAACAAATCTAGGTCACCATTATCTGAATAATTAAATGATATTTTTGTAACTCAACTAGCGAAGTCACGCATACGTAAATCAAAGATTTAAGATCCTGAGAATTTCAGAAACGTATATAGTTTATATACTATATAGGTACTTTTGTCGTTGAATATACTAAATTTGTAATTGAGAAGTATATATAATTATATAGCCTCAAACGTAAGTTCTATTCGATCACAGGAAAACTGTTCATCATCAATTCATTGAAAGATTTAAAAAACTGTCTAGTAAATAAGGCCATCAGCTAGTTGTATAGTATATAATTAAAATTTTTGTTTTGAACACACATTTACTATATTAATAATATGTTTCGCATGGAATACTTTTAGTGACTTTTTAGATGTATTAGAGTTCCCATGTCAGGCAGAAACACTGGTGACTATCAACATTACATCAATAGTTAAACTCCTCTAGCGCGTATTACTTCTGTGTTCGTGTTACGGACAATTCTCGCGAAACTATGAGAATATGTGCTTCAAAGTTCGCTAAGTGTCTCTTTCAGTGATTAATATTTCGCAGTCTAAACTACCGGTTGTTTCAAGATCTAAAGCTTTTGAGTGTTTCAAATCCTGAAATAAACGTTGTGCATAAAAGTCTAAAAAATTACTCTGGGCTTCATATTATAAACCTAAAGTAGTAAACATTGTTTCATACAAAACATGAAAATTAGTTACCAACTCAACGTTAAATTCGAAATTGGCTACTAATAGAATAGTGGAGGATAGCAGAACAACTACGGAAGAAACGAAGACACGGAAATTTAGCAAATCTCAGCAGGAATCAGAAAATTAACATTCTGGAGAAAGAATACATCTACAAATTATGCTACGAGTTGAAGTTTGTTGCTTGTATTTTGTTTTGTTATTATTGGAATTATTATTTCAGCTTCTTTTAATTTGGACGAATCATTATATCTTAGAAAAAAGGTCCGCCAAGTTGGCACCAGAAGGCAATCAAAAATCCACAAAAACGATAAAAAGGATTGACCATTTATTGACCACTATTGATCATCAGTGATATCGATTGACCGCTTTTTGTTTAAGCTACCCGAAAGCTATTATATCTAACTCCAAGATCGGATAAAAATTCACTGGTGGGTCAATCGATGATTTTCAATTTTCTGTAGTCTAGAGATATTAGACAATAAGTCGTATAATTTTCAGCATTTGACCACCTCTCAAAGTTTATTAACAGTGTGATGAACTTTGAAAATTCTGTTATATATATCTTCAAGGACGAGTACAATTTAACAGGTGGATAGTCAAACGGCGAGTTTCAATTTTCTGTAGTCTAGAGGCTCGAGACAAGTCGTAACGAGTCATATCACTTTCAGCGTTTGATCATAACTCAAAGTTTATGAAAAGTACGATAAACTTTGAAACTCTTATATATAACTTCAATATCGGATAAAAATTAACCAGTGGGTGGTTAAACGATGATTTGTGGTTTACTATACTTAACTGGCCTGTAGCACGTAGTTGTTACATTTTCTGCATTTGACTTCAGTTCACTAAAGATATTAATTTGTTTTTTAAATTTTTTTCGATTGTTAAGTTAAAAAAAAATTATGGTCAAACATGGTGAAACGTTGGTCAATCCTATCCTGCAATAACAATTTTTTCCTAAATTCCTTAATAATTGTTTTCCTGAAAATTTTGAAAATGTAAAAGGTGGTCAAACGATGGTCAATCGTATCCGATGAACAACATTTCTGTATTTCCAATTTTTAGCATTTTCGCCATTAAACCCCAAAATATAGGTATGATGGCTACAGCCTAAACAAAAAGTGATCAATCGGTATCACGGACGGTTAATGGTGGTCAATAAATGGTTAATTCTTTCTATCGTTTTGGTGGATGCTTGATCACTTTGTGGTGCCAACTTCCCAGCCCTTCAGGAATGCTTAAAATTTTTCACAAAGAAATAAACCAAAAAAAAGTAGAGCATTTCTAGAAATGATATATATTAAAAAATGTCTATATTAAAAACAGTGTTGGTGATAGGACGGCCATACTCGAACTACCTATGTAAAATGTATGATCCTATTTTAATAAGTAATAGCGAGTTTTGTTCAATCTTAAAAGTAATGTATATCAAAAATATAATCTGGCAATTTTAAATGTCCACATTTAAGGAAAGATATCACCGGGAGTGTCAAAGCTATAGAAAAGTCATTTATCTAGCAGTAACAACTGTACCGCAATTTATTTAAAATTCTAAACAGATATATTTTAGAACGATAAGTTAAACGATTAGATCTCACGTAGGATATCGTAAGTTAACAGTTATTTGATGAACTAATTAATTTGCTTAGGACAATGAGATTTGTTAATAGAAAATAAATATTCGCAGTATACTACAAATAGCAATCAATAGTGATGCGTTAGATATTCAGGACGAGATCTCACAAAATTACCTATTCGCTAGAAAATTGTGAAATATCTATTTACACAAAGCTATTCGCATGCAACACTTTTTGTCTAAGACTATAATTATACTGCATGTTTTCTAATTCATTCATAATCTATTCCGAGGACGTTTGTGTACTTTAATTGTAAATAACATCTAAACTTGCTGAAAATTGCGTCAAACCAGGCTAATTTTATATTTTGTATGTTCCGCATATAGCTTAATATGACGAAATTGAGGACGAAGAAAAAATCCAGTCAATACAGAACGTTATGTAACTTTA
This sequence comes from Holotrichia oblita, assembly GCA_023690525.1. Taxonomy (NCBI): domain Eukaryota; kingdom Metazoa; phylum Arthropoda; class Insecta; order Coleoptera; family Scarabaeidae; genus Holotrichia; species Holotrichia oblita. Next base: position 94,826,357 of record CM043016.1, on the reverse strand, counting down.
ATATTCCCGTAGAAATCCGCCGTCCATAGTATAGTATAGAAGGATGTTTTAAAACATTGTTTAAAAATTTTAAGGGCATTTAGTATAATCGAAAATAAGGTAAAAGTCATAATAAACATATGTATGTCCGCAACTTAACTGTTTACGAGATAACAGCGAGTGTTCTTATAGTAGTACATGAAACGATAGCATATCCCAGTAAACAGGTGCTTATCTGCTATTGTTTATGACAGTTTAATTTGACGTTTTGTCCAATTTGTAACAATTACAATGGTAGCGTATTCTAATGCTGAAATGAGCGATATGGTGTTCATGAAAGGTCGTGCCAATGGGAATTCTTTACAAGCACGTCGTCTCTATGCTGAAACGTTTCCTGATCGTCAACTGTCTTCGCATGTGATGTTTCAGACGGTGTTTCAACGACTAAGAGAAACTGATTCGTTTGAGAAGCGGTATTATGATACTGGACGGCAGAGAATAGCATGTACTCCACAGATAGAAGATCAAATTTTGAATATTATCGATGAAAATCCCGAAACTAGTGTTGGAAGAATTTCGACTCAAGTGGGTGTAAGCAGCAATCTTGTTTGGAGAACTCTTCATGAGCAACTTCTCTACCATATCCAACGGGTAGAAGCCCTCACTGCTCCGGATTATCAAGCGAGAAGGACTTTCTGTATAACATTCTTTTCACTGATGAAGCTGGTTTTACTAAAAATGGAATATTTAATTTCCACAACAATCACGTTTGGTGTGACGAGAATCCTCACATTACCGTTGAAGCCAGACACCAGCAATGTGTATCTGTAAACATCTGGCTAGGCATGATAAGGGACCGGTTGTTAGGACCGATTGTTTTGCCACAACGCTTAACAGGTCCTGCATACCTCGAATTCTTAGAAAATACTTTACCTGAACTTTTGGAAGATTTACCTATAAATCTGAGACTGAACCTCTGGTTTATGCAAGATGGAGCACCACCGCACTTTACGCGCACTGTTAGGGAACATCTTAACAATGAATTTCCTGGTAGATGGATAGGGCGACGAGGCCCCATTGCTTGGCCTCCAAGATCTCCCGATCTAACTCCGTTGGACTTTAGTATCTGGGGTTATTTGAAAAGTTTAGTGTACGCAACACCGGTAAACGATCTTTCAGAGTAGCGCCAACGAATAGAACGCTGTTGCCAAATAATTCGAGAACAACCCTTATTTTTTGAAAGAGTGCGCGTTTTCTTTGAAAGAAGATGTAGATCCTGTGACGAAATGGAAGGACGTCATTTTGAACATCTTCTTTAGTTATAATATAAATTTTATGTTAAAATACCGCTAAAGCAAATTTATTCTGCAATTGCGATAAAATCGCTGTTATCTAATAAACGGTAAATTTGCGGACATATGTTTATTAAGACTATTAACCATATTTTTGATCGTACTACATGCCCTTAAAATCGAAAATAACGATGTTTCAAAACACCCTGTATATATGTACTTTCATATTTAACCTGGTGACCATAAGACACTCTATTATTATATCATTTAACGGTACATATCGAGCTATACATATACATAAGTACATATATATAATTATTACACATTCAATGTGGAACCCAATTAGTAATCCAGTCTATAAACCTACAGTCTGAGGTATTTATATGTATAATGATTATATTTGGGTTGAAAATTCACACTGATAGAAAATATTGATCGAATGAATTGTACTTCATTTGAAACATGCAATGATTTATTGTAGTTGTTTTAATAATAAAATCATTTGAATCAATAAGTGAAATGGTAATACAATTTGCCGAAATCTGTTATAACTTTTATAAATGAAAACATGGTCTTCTTTCTGGAAGGAAAATTAGTGAGGTACCAGTGTGCAAATCAGATTTTGTTTCTGCTGTGTGTGTAGTGAACGTATATTTTGTCTGTAATTATATTAATTGATGCATCCAGCTTACTTTTTCAAAAACTCTCAAAATATGCGATATTTTACTAGCGGTAATTGGAGCAATTGCCACATAAACGGCTTCTTAAGGTCACTTTTCAAGCTTTGCTAATGGATTCTTTAGAGTTGTTAGGGCTTCAGTTAATTCAAACACCTACAAACAATGATCTTTCTGATATAATAGCTTAGAATGGAATAATAACATATATAGTTACATATTTGCCTACGGATACATTTTTTACGCTTTTGCAACCACATTTGATCTTGCACATCCATCCATTGATGAAAGCTGTATCTCTGAAACCGTACATTGTCATTATAATAGCTAATGAATAATAAATCGAACTGAACATTATGCAGTCAAGCTTCCGAATTTTATTGATTATAATTATGTATTCACAAGAAGAAATGAAAATTGTTCTAACACAAACAAAACAAGCTAGATAACAAATACCAAATCACATTGAAAAGTATAAATTGGATCAGATCCTTGTGGGACTGAAGTTGAAATTATTAAATACAGACAAAAAAGTTAACGAACTCAAATACAATACAAATCTATTACAAAAAATATAAGGGCTGACCTAACAAACAAGAATACAGAGCAACAATTCTGTAGAACAGTAAAAACATATGGTACCAACCACCAAAAGAAATATAACAGTGAAAGGAAAATCTAAATAGAAAAAAACTGCCACGAAGCGGACAAGAGAGAAATGAGCTTTAAAAATATTACGAAATATCTTAAAACAACGTAAGATGATATTACAAGAAAACAACTTACACTACTAGATGCTACCAATAAGATGAAAAACGAAACAATCAAAAACATTTACAAAGATGTAGTAAAGATATAATAAAATAATAAACATACAAGGTAAGTAGGTATGTAGGCACATAAGATCATAAAAGGCAAATAAACAAAAACTACGAAAGAAAAATGTAAAGTGAAGTTTAGTGAAGATTTAAGATCGTAAAAGGGTATAACCATTGATTAATGAATTTACTATCTAAATGGCGATTTTTCCTACTGTATAGTTGGTTGCGACGAATATTTATGTATTTTTGAATAAAATTTGTAAGTAAGCGCCCACTTCTTGCACGGCGGGAGCTTATTTTATATACTTCTCTCTATAGATATACACACACATTAGCATTTATCGTTTACATAAGGCGGCATTTCTGCTATCTTTATCATACATCTTGTTCTCATGCTCTTTAAACAAAATGTTGACTTTGAAAAATAAAATACTCGAGCAGTTGTCACAGCCAGAGAATGTGAAAGATCTACGAGCTAATTTTTGGAGATTCGTTCGTTATCCACCAGAACAAATGAGAAATCATTTCCAGTATTGTTTCTGCTGCGCATTTAATTGAATTCTAAAAGGTTCTGATTATGGACTATTGAGTTGGGCACTGTGTTTAGAAAGTGGAAATTAATTTCTTCAACGTTCCGCAGACACAATGGCAAATCTACCTGCTTTTTCTTTGAAATGTTAAAAGTTTTTAGCTGATTCCAACTCATACTGGAGTCCCTCTTCGTCTAAAAATTGCAAATATGCCTTTTTTTGACGCACAGTGCAGTGCAAATCTGACGCCTTGTCAGATTTCTTAATTTCTTATATCTTATCTTATATTTTATATTTATATGATATCCAACTCCTGCATGAAAGTATGAATAGACGAATTAGGCGATCTGTAAACTACGAAAACATGTTAATACTAAGAACGAAACTTTGATCGGCGACGGCTAAATGATACTGTAAAGGTGCAAATCATACTTGAAGGAAAACTTACATGAAAGATTAGAAGTATTTCAGCTCTCAGAAAAAAATGGAAACACTGTAGAACAAATATAAATGTAGAAAACCTAAAGTTCGAACAGCCTGCCTAGCAGTTGCAGGTAAAACAATTTAGACACGTAGACAGAAAAAAGCTAATAAATGGTTCAAGAAACCTTTGGCCCACTAAAATTAATTAACTCTTTAAAGATGATACTTCAAAATAAAGAAAACTTCAAAAGAACCTGCTTTAAAAACAAGAAAAGTTGAACCAATAAAGTAGGGACGCTATTTAATAGAAGTAATCAACACTTTGCTTGCATATATGACCTAGTGCTGCTAGAAGAAATCAGAAATAGCTTGCAAACATTTCCAAATCAAGTAATAAAGAAAAGGAGGAAAAAGGAGAGAGAAAGACAAATCATTCGGAAAACTAAAGTTATGAACTTTTACAAATAGATTATTATTATCATCCGTTGATTAATTTAAGCATTATCATCCTGTTACATAAGTGAAAAACAAATATGTGTCAAGAAACTCTTATTATATAATCTGGAAAGCTTTAAAGACATATGATGAATTGAATAACTATACCACTTCCTTCCTGATATAGTTTATTTAAACAAATACAATTCCACGACTACTTTTCACAAAACTTTTGACTGCGTAAAAAACAGTTTAAATATTCTATCGCTGCGCAATAACCAAGACAAATTTGGAAAACAAACAAATGAAATTTCGATAGAAATTCACGAGCGCAATTCACGTGCTTTCGATATATCGTCCAATCAAGTTTGTATAAATAGGAAATACATCTATTTTTACGACTGTCAGCGGCGGAGACTACAGAATTACTCTCGCATCTTTCATTCTATAGACATCCGTACACTCGCCCAAAGCTACGTATAAAGTCGATCGACATGAAGTCATTTTACTTTTACTCTCAAGGTCAACGCGATATTTAAATGTGTTTCATTGAATATGCGCTCATTGTAAGCTGAATGTGTGTCAGCTTAATGACAAAAGGAGAAGAAATATAAAAGATAAAAAATGATCGCGTAACAATAGGAATGGAGAATTTAAAATTTCAAGCGGGAAATTGTCGTAATAAGCCTATTTAGTTTACCGTTACTTTTTCTTCCATTATTCAGTATTCAGTATTATTTGCTTTGATAGAAAATACGAAAAACTTTGTGAGTACTGTGTTTCTCGTCAATTTTTGGAGGAGATACCAGAAATCGATTAAGAATTATCATTTGAACAGCGTTTCGCTATTATAACTTGGATAGTTATCGTTATCACAATTATCGAGATCGAACAGCGTGAGTTCCATCATGAGTTGCTTATAAAAATTGTAATTTTGCATAACGAATAATGAACGACATCGATCATAGAAGCCTCTTAAGGTTTACTATTTTATATCACCCCTATCATGCGAATAACGCACTATGATGTATATAATAAATACTTCGGTGTTAAAACGCAGTATGATGAGTATAAATTTCTCCTTCTATCTCTTATATTTCTCTGCACGAAACGATGGGTTTTAGAGCACAACTACAACTTAAAATGGCGATTTCGCTTTGTATTGTATCTGGAACTATCAGAAACAAACCTAAACATTTACGTGCGTTAAACGCACAAATATCAACAAAAGCGCAATAAAGCAAACGTTGAAGAGTTGTTTCACATTTTTGTAGGTACAATCACAAACAAATGGTCTGTATTAAAATGTTATAAAATAGTAGCATCGTATTGTTAGAATGCACAACATTGTAATGTCCGATTCAAAACATTTACTACGGCTTGTACGAATATATGTTAAATTTAGTAGCAAGCTGCGATCAAAAACTAAATATTACGTAACCTAAGCATTCCTTAACACATCCATCATCACTCCTTTGAAGTGTTAAGAAACACAATAAACTCAATAGCAGAATAAATTTGATGCTTCTGTAAACCATTGCCTATTATCAAACCTTATATTCCAATGTTAGCAATAACTATTTGATACTATTTTCGTAACTAAATAAACACAGCTACAAATAATTTCCCTAATAATTAAATAGGTGATAAATTATTACAGCGAAAAATAAGTGAGCGCATTACTAAGTAATTATAAGTCTTTTCTAAACGACAAACAGTTATTACGAGGAATAATCCTGTTTAATTGACAGTAAATAATTTACGACTCAATAAAAAGCTGTGGAAATTCGTGAATGGTTGTATTAGTATTTAATTCTAACTCTTGCTCAGTCGTGACGCAAATCATAATACGAAGTCTAGGAGAGTTGCTATTCAATATTTAATGTTATTGTTTGTAGTGAACTTTCACGGCGCTGTTGACGATCTAGTGGCAACCGTTAGTTTATAATTGTTTAATATGTTCCTGATCAAAGACGAAAGTTACTGGCTTTTGTCAGCTATCAGTTGTTAAGGAACAGCAGAATAACAGTTCACATTTCTTTCTTTGTCTTCTATACTATAGCATTTAATGATGGATTTAATTCGGATTGCTGCAGCAGGTGGCGTCAATCTAAATCACTGTCCGTAGTTACTGACCTACATTTAGCAATGAGTTTCTTAGTTTTCAATAAATTAACTATAATATAATCGAACAGTATATCTTTTACATATTAAAAATAACACTAACAAGTTTCCTCTAATACACATACAGATGTCAATAATTTGTGGGGATAATGTACCTACAAATTGTTATTGGTTATGGTCTCATTTGTGGCACATTCTCCACCGTCATAAACCTATAGTTGGTAAGACTTGTTTATCATTTTTTTCCAAAAAGATGTGATGAAAAGGTTTTGTATTATCACATTAAAAAAAACTATCGAATTAAGGGTTTATTAATATTTTTGAGATGTGTTTTGAACAAATTCATAACTTTTAATTTTTTAAAGTGACAGCAACCATCTCTTGAACCATCACTAAATCAATGCTGATTCAAGTTGCAGCAACCTATAACACAAATATGTACATAACTTTTCTCTCTCACACACATTTGTAGTAAGGAACTAATATAGCTAAGGTTTTCTGGTTACACAGGATATACAAACAGATAGAATATACATGTGTGTTTGTTAAGAAGATAAAATTTATTTTTTGCTTGATATTGTGTTAAGTGTAATACTTAGTATGTAACGAATGATTAAGTTAAAGATATTTTTTTCATTTTATGACAGATTGAACTGTCAAACTATCAAATTATCATACTAGTTTTATTCAGTATTATTTGACATCGCATCATGGGAAAACTTACCTCGGCATAGCGTCTAAGAATTATTTAGCCGGATTACGAAAATCAGTGTTTTGCGATAAATGTGTTTTGTACACTTAAAGCAACTTATAGCCGCAGTTACGGCCAACATTTGAAAAAATAATCTTTAACAAATAAATATAAAGAAAAGCTCATTTCAATGATAAAGATTGCTAAATAAAATTGACTTTTTTTATTTTTGAAATCGTATTTCTAAATGAATCAGCCACTACTACAGAGACAGTGTCATATTTAAACTCTTAATTGGTTGAGTAAGCTTCAAACTACTGTAACAATTATCGGTATATAATTGTCTGAAACTGTAAAATTAAATATTCTGTTAGTAAAGAAATGTGCATAGAGATGTAGCTCTTAGTTAAACACATGCCTCAATTTGCCACCCTGTATACTTTGTTAGAACTCAAATTGTTTATTGATTCTTAATTGGTGTATTATGAGTTTATAGCAACCTTTATGGATTGCAGCATAAGATCAAAGAGCAACTGGAAGTGTATTTATTCAGTTGAACGTATTATATAGGAAGTTATTAAGAAGGGTAAACAAACTTATATAATTTGCAAAACATATGTCGCAATTATAGGTCACATATCCTGCCTGGATTTCATTCACTGCAATATCGCTAATATCTAAGAAGTGAACGAAAAATAAACAGGGAACATTCAGAAATAACGTTCGTGTTGTAGGCGGCCTTGCACAATATTAATATTGTGAGAAATTATGATTCAAATGTATCTATGTAAACTATCAACATCGGTAAACAATTGCTGTATATCCTAAAATAATAAATTTTTAGATAATAAATATGCGTGTAAGCTTGCAAATGTTCCAGTTTTTCTTTATTGCTCCTTTCTAAATTTATGATGCTGGTTTCCGTGAACTATTGAAATAATTAAAGATTTAGTTTGGAAAGTCGCTATTTTTTCGAAGTGTATAGAATATTCTCGCACATATATTTGTATATAATTGTTTATTAGAGACTATGTATATATTTTGTATTTAATAAACAGTTCAAGGGATATTCTGGCGTTGCTCTAAACTTTGGTTTCTTCCGAGAAAGCATGAACTTTATCACGTTATACAACTACGTAATAATTCCTGGTTAAGCAGTAAATCGTACCGAAAGATGCTTTATTAATCACTAATTTAAGGAAACTTCGAAATAGTGAGTAAAATAAATCTTACATTGCGTTAAGGTCGTGTCATATATTTCTTGATCTCAAAAATATCGACGTCCTAAAAATAGACACCAAATGTTCCTTCGTAAAATATACGAACGTATATACATATAATAGATTATACTACCACTTCAATCGTCTCACCTAACACCATCCTTAATGCCATGACTCGAAAGACGCATAAATAACATGCGGTCTCAGACTTAATAATAATAATAGATTGTCCAGACTGTTTATAGGTTATTGTGAACAGATCGATGAAATTGAATTAATTTAAATTTATAATTATCCAGATAATACGTAACTACACCTAAATATACTGAACGGAAACAATAGGGGAATAAATTGCCGCTATTTATTTAGCGGTAACTTATCATTTCTCTTCATTAATTATACCGCCGTAGTAGAACCAACGCTAGAAAACTTCAACATGATTTATACTTTACATTTAACACGATACATACTTAAGCAGTGGTTTAGCACTTTCGATTTTTATTTCGATCTAGCCACGGATGCTGCTTCAATTACTTCCAACAATAAAAGCTACAACTCAACAGTCATAAATCAATTTCATATCGCATTCTATTAATAAAATAATTCTTCTCAATACTAGCAAAGCAGTAAACGAAAAAAATAATGTATTTATATTATCTTTAACGGATAGATAAATAAATCTACTAAGTACCCCATTACGATAAAGAATCTTGATAAAATATAATGGTTTCAAGCATTCTCTATAATGTGCCGTAATTTAACACGAAAGTAATTTCCAAATATAAAAACCATACAGTAATACCAAAATTAATTTGAATAAGCAAGAAAATAGTTTTGTCATTAAAATCCTTTTGTTCAAGCCATTCAAAATAATTACTTTTCTCGACTTCATTCGTAATTTTGTTTTATTTGATGTTTGTCGATAAATCTAGCAATGTTATTTTTGTGTTGGTTTATACTCTTATGTAGACATATTATACATGTATATAAATGGCGTTGTCATTATTACAAATAATTTTATAAAATAAGTGAGATTGTTTCACCAGTAGAGTTTTCGCTGTCAGATTTGAAAAATACTGATTTAAGATAATTTTTACTAGGGTATCCTAGTTGCACAAACTAGGGTGGTAGACTAGTAACACCGAGGAACAGAGAATAATCTTTGTTAGTCACAGAAAGAACAATATGTGCTATGATCGTATTTTTCTTCTATGATATAAGTTTTTTCCTATCATACAACCATTCTGAGAGACATAAGACATTTACAATTTCAAACATTTTAATACTTCCTATATACCAAACGACGACAATATTCAAAGATTTTAACTCACCTAGGAAGTAAGAAATAACGAGTTTGTGCTATATTGACTGATATATAGTATTATATATGATAATATGTATATACATATGTAATTCCGATACAATTTCTTAATGAAAGTTTTGCTCGTGCTCATTGCTCACTGCACTAAGACTTTCCAGGCAGATATCTAAAAAGAGTGCAGCAGAATGTACTTTTAAGGCCTTATTACAACCCAAATTTTTATAAGATCGTTAACAATATCATGATAATTTTCCAATAACATAATCTCCAAGAATGCCATCCCAAAGATTCAACGACCACCTAGTTTGACTATGGGTGAAAATATGGTATGAATTAGAAGTTGAATAATAGTGAAAATTATGCCTATTTGTAGTATCATTTTTTGTGAAACGTTGCTTGGTCTCCAAATAAAACGTAAGAAAGAAACATCCTCCTAAATTTTTCGTTGTCTTCACTGACAAAATTCAACCCTTTTACAATCGTAAAAGTCACAACTACATTGTCATCTATCAACTCTTACTGCAATTGCGCATGATATTAATGCATCTTAGTATTTTTTAGAATTCTCCTTATACTACGGCCACTAATATCTAGATCTCTCGATTTCTCTCTCGTACTAATATGCGAATTTTCAGTAATATTAAGAAGTAGGTACATGAAATTCTTTTTTTTTTTTTGTTAAAACAGTATTGGTTCGTTTAGATTTCTCACAATTCACACTCCTACGAAACCGTTCCAATGAAATTTCAAAAGCTTCTGTGTTTGTATGTATGTCGTCTACCAATGAATTACTGATGATAGTCTTCTTGCCAGTAAAAGAATCTTATTACTTCTTCTTCTTCTTACTATTATTCTTGTCGCAAAAAATACATTTTTAGCCGATACAAGCAGCAATAAAATTATTCCGTCTTGTTAAAACTTCAACTTAGTAAGTAGAAATAAGTAAAGGCGGACTTCCTCGCACTAATGCCCCACCCTGTACGTTTGCATGATTGAACAACTCTCTCCTCAGAATATTTCATACATTAAGTCATTAAATTAATTCTGCCCGAATAAACTGACGTCCTTCTGACACAAAATATTCCAGTCAGAAGACATACCCAATCACTAATCTAACAGTTTTAGATTTTAGTTTGCAGGCCGCCCGGCAGAATAGCGAATGGCGACAGTTTGAGGAAGAAATATCTAATCTATTTTGATATGATCCACGTGATTGACACTACTAATACCTTTGACTTGGCAATGCAAAACACCAGAAAAGACATCTCAAAACAGGTCGCTTTTTTCGCATAACCTCATTTCAACAAGTGGCACTCAACTAAGATTAGAATCCTTGTGTGAGAAAAAAAGAAGATAAACAAGGAAGGCACTGAGAACTTACCACCATAATGATGTTATGCTTACAAACGTTCTCTCAAAGATTTTAGGATAGAGAGGCAAGATTATTTAATGACGAGAAATAATATCGTCCGTCCCAATTTGGCGTGGCCTCTATAGAAAGACTACCGGTGACGATAATATGTAGAACACTGCCTTGAAAAAACTGACAGAAAACACTCCGGAAGGTTTAGTAATAATTGTTTAGTAATCGTCATAAATGGTATTCTACAGTTCTACGAAATTAATGTGAAAACATGCTGTTACTATACCCAAACCACATAAAGATCTTCTTTTTCACAGAACCATCGCCCGATTTAACTCATCATTTGTCAGGCTAAGATCATAGAAGCAACGACTTTGATTTAAAGAAGACTTTTTATTATTCAAATAGTTCAAGAAAATCAGACCTTTTAGATTCTTCTTCTCACATTTACGCCACACCTTCAAGGCTAGAGGAATCATGGACGCAGTATTTCACGAGGATATTCCACATCTAGCACAAAAAGTTCACTTGCGGGCTAATCTAGGCGACCATAAATCTGAACATCTTTCAGATTATTGTCTCATACTTAAACAACAGTACAACAACAGTATCTTTGCGACTCATCACGATGGCGTCCTATCCTCCAACAAACCAGTGAGAGCGAGAGTACAGAAGAACAAGATCGACATGGTGGGCTGTCTTCTTTTTCAAGTTACGTTAGAATACTAGAATTAGAGTGTGTGTATTCAATTTGACGTTAATGTTTTGTTTGTTAAATTATTTTTTGGTTGTTAATAAACTTTAAATGTATTTATTCATTTTAAAGGTTATACATATTTATTATTTATTGTGTAGGGTAATTCCGGGGGAGATGGTGAATAGATGGCTTCAAATATCCGATTTAATCCAATTCACCGTCTCACCCAGCTCACCATCTCACCCGGAATTACCCTATATATTGAAAAATAAATATCAATCTATTCATGACTTGTTAATAAGATGGCTTGAATTTCAGAGACGCGGAAGCTAAAATGAAGTTTCGAAGTTTTAAGGGTGCTTTGACTCCACCTGTGCATCCAGTTCAACCATGTTTATCAAATTACAAATGAGTACAACTATATACCACAAAACATAAAACCAAATACATCGGTTATACATAGAATTTAGACGTTTTGCATCAAGAAATGATTAAGTGTAGAAATATCTCACAAAACTTTTTAAAACATAAGACAAAAATTTGAAATACCAATTTACAACCGTGTACAAATATTGTTTTTTCATTTTTGTGTATGTATTCTACCTGTAATAAACTGATGACTAAAGTGTTAGTGCAAACTGCTAAGTTTTTAATTCTTCAATTTCCAAAACCTTGTTTTTTCAAAAATATACATTGGCGCTGTTTTTGAAAAAAAGAACGCGCGATTATTCCACAAAAAAATACAGGTTATTCGCGGAGGTACCCGTGTAAATGTCAAAAGTATGAGTCACAGATTAAAGTATGTCCTACGTAAGAATGTACATACATATGTACATGTGTTGTAGTTTATAAAATATTTCAAGTGAAACGTTTAAAAAAATCACATTGTTTATAAAATTTATTTATATCGTTTAATTAAAACAAAAATATTTCTTCGTCATTAACGTCTTTTTCGTGATCAACAACAGGTTTATCCTGCCATAGATTTCAAAGTTCATAAGTAATTCGTAAATCGAATGTGGTAAAATATCTAAATGATAACCAACAAGATGTAGCAGATCTTAGTAAGAACGAAAGCGGACATTAATATAACCACCTTACTTATAGCGAGAGAGTCTTTTTATTTCAATTTATTACAGACGCAGTACGCCTTTTACTATCTAATGTTTTATTTTACTGATTTATAACCTGCTTATACTACTGTGCGAAATTACTAACAATATTCAATTTAAAGTGTTAGCGAGTATATAATTATGAGCACTTTAGTCGACGATGGTAGGTCGGATATCCAGTGTCTGTTCATAATCTTCAATGTAGCACTCCAATAAAATCCTATGCAAATAAATAAAATACAACTTGTCAGTCAATCAAGGATGCAATGCAACGTATACACGCTTTCAATCGCTCCAGATATTTCACTTAACCGTCTATCTTTCTAAGAAAATGAAATATGTATAATATTAACGTCGTTCTTAATTTGACTTAGTATATATGAGGTTTATTATTACATATATTATATGTGGTTCTTTTTCTTTTGCTCTTCGCTTTTGCATCGTATATGTATATCAACATATGTCGAAGCCACGTTTTATGTATGTAAAATGTAAATTTTAAATCTAATATTATCTATAAGCATACCAAAGGAATGTTGAATTTGTATCTGATTTTCTTAAAATTTTTATTGAATAGAAAAACAAAATGCAAAATGCTCAAAGTTTTTACTTCTCTTTCGTTTGTTCTGTTTATTTAAAATAAATAGCTTCATTAATTTAAAGCACAATAATACAATGTTGTATTTAGATGACTATTGAGAACATTTGATACTTCACATATAAATTAATACGGATCTCGCAAACCTTTAGCAAGTTTATTGTTGATTGCCGCAGTTACAAGTGTCATGTGTTAGTGGGTATTTAAATGTCAATCCTTCACTTAGACTATACCACCATATGAAGATCACACTAATGATAAATACTACACATCAATGTTGACAATTGAGTGATGAGCTCACACTAATTGACATCAATTCTCTGTATAGATATGTACATTTTCAGATGTCTGAATTACTACTACTCGCAACAATTAATACAAGGTGGTTACTATGTTTTTGAATTCGCTATCTATGTCTGGTGTTGTCATCCAGTGGGTATTTGAGTTATCTGGTTTTGAGTTGTTTAGATCATATTAGGTTCAACTGTTTTCCCTAATAAATTTTCAAACCTAGTAATTCTCACTGTTTTTGGCCATATTCGGTATGTCTGTTTAAAGTATATTCTAGTTCTGCAATTGTAGATTCTAAACTTTCGCACACTATATTTGCTTCGTAAAACAGACACTATCGCATTAGAAAATAATAATAATAAACATTGAATTTGAAATCATCAAAAATTCTAAATACGTATAACTAAACATAATCAATCTAACTTAAGTAGCAACTTATGTTTTTTTAATGTATTAACCTTTACTGTAGAAGTTCGATTGATAGAGATACGCTAAGTGACTATGCAAGCGTCAGTTACTCTGTAAACTTCACAATGTAAAAATTCTGTTGCATCTGGTACTTTAGCTGTGCATTGTAGTCTTTCCATTCTGAGCATAGGAAAGCAGTTGAAATGAGTGATGATATGTTCTTAGGTAATACTTAAAATCAAGTAAATTACCTGTCTACCACAAAAAATTGATTCAAAACTTGACAAACATTTTTATTCCAGAAAATATTCAACTAGTTCCAAGTTTAATTAATAATTTCAGTACACACAAGAAAACATATCTACAACAGACATAATTGTTAGTATAGAGTTTAACATCAGAAATTTAGAAAACAATAGCCAAAATGAAATAAGATGCAAACTGGTACACATCATCACTACTCACAAAAACAAACACAATAACAAAAACAAAGCACCAAGCCTAGCCCATTAATTCCATTAATACACCAAACCAAAACATTCCTGAAAAACCATTCAGAAATTTACATTCTAAAAGCAGATAAATCAAACAAAACAGTTATTATGTTAAAATCAGAATATCAAAAGAAGATGTATGACATGTTGGAAGATGACACCACTTATAGAACTATCAGAAGCAATCCCACACAAAGAATTTTGAAAAAAGTTAACAAACTCGTAGACCATTGGGAAGAAAAAAATCTAGTCGATAAAAAAACTGCCATTGAAATAAAAATGCACAATGCCCAAACGCCCAAAATATATGGGTTACCTAAAATCCATAAATAAAATATTCCTCTACGCCCAATTGTGTCAAACATGCAGGGACCCACTTATCAATTAGCAAAAATTTTAGCCCATTCCATAAACCAAATTTTAGGTAAATCAAAATACTACACAAAAAACTCGTGGGAGAATACAGTAATAAGTCAATCCACCATAAATATTCCATTTTTTAAACGATACGCAGACGATTGCATCACAACCATACCAAATGATAAGGACGAACGAATCCTAAAAGAATTTAATTCATTTCATCCAAGGTTACAACTTACCATACAAAACGAAAACAATAAATCCATAAACTTCTTAGACATATCTGTCAGTCACGAAAAAGGTAAAATATCAACGAATTGGTATACCAAACCCACCCATTCAGGAAGATACTTACACTATCTATCAAATACATCGCTAAAATACAAAGTAAGTGTAATAAACAGCTTAGTAGATCGATGTTATACATTTTCAGAACCCTCAGAACTAACCCAAAATTTCAACAAAATTGGAGTCATTTTACAAAACAACCACTATTCCATAAATTTCATTAATAAACACATTAAAAAAAATAGAACATGGACGCTAAAAAATAAAAAAGATAAACATACAACAGAAAACAATATACAACAACAGATATTCATCGCACTACCTTATACAAACAATTTATCGGAACACATACAGAAATGTTTGGCACCATACAATATCAGAATTGCACACAAACCCCATAACAGTTGAAGAGAATGTTTTACAAAATTAAAACAACCGACCGATAGGTCTAAAAAACGCATGCCATATACCAATTAGACAGACAAAACAATATTTAGAAAAGAGAATATATGCACACAAATATAATGTTTCCACTAAAAATTATAACGCAACAGCATTAGCCAAACACGCACTAAAAAAACCACAAGTTCAATTATAACGAACCAAAGATAGATATTGAATAAAACTATTACAAAAGAGTCTACAAAGAAATGATCAACATAAAAAAAAACAAATACTCTATTAATGATCGAATTGATTACGAAATTTAAGTAACGTTTATAATAACAGGAAGGCAGGGGGTTTAAAACGGGTAATCGGTCTGTGGTGGTTAAAAGTAAAAGGAGTCTCCTTTTTTCATACACTCAATATTTAGTTCTTTATTCAGAACTTCTTCAGGAGTATAAAAGTGGAGATGATATAAGTTGCAAACTTGATACGAACGTAATTCAACATGGTCAACTACATTAAAATTATTTTGACAAGTTTTAAAAGTTAAAATAACTGATTCAAATAAAAAACATTTTAAAATTTATAGTAAAATTCATTCAGAAGGGAAAACTAACGTACACAAGACAAACAGGATCTCAATAATAATTTATAATAACACCATCAAAAAACGAAAAGTCTGGAGCTGAGCTATTGAGACGCACCTCATACGTATGTACCTTAGACAAAATAACGCAATATATTTATTTTTACTATCACGAGGAAAAACAAAAAAAAACGACGTGCCATAACATCGTTCATAGAAAAATTTTAAACATTTATTTTAAAACTGTTTGTCTTATATGTAGACTGTCCTCGTTTATTTTGTTTCTATTGTAATAAAAACCTAATTTTAAGAATTTCGACAAATGCTAAATGGCCATGTTTTCAATGTAACGTAAGTTTATTACAATAATTAACGGGTCGATGGCCGCAATTGGCGGCTGACTATTGTAGTGAACCGATATTAATTCTCTGGAGCGATGTTTTTTCAGAATCGTTTCCATTCGAAACGTAAACAGCGCGAATAAAACAAATGGAAATCGAACACAACATATGATTTGTTTTATTAATTAAATAAACAAATCGAAGGAACCGTATACAAAAAAAAAAAAATTAAAATTATAGCTTTTGAATCGGTAATAGAATAAAACAAATGGAAATGTACCTGTAATACCTTAACTTTCAATTCCTGAAATATTTCCACTTGTAGGTCAATAACACAACAATTATTATTATTGGCCTACAAGTGGAAATATTTCAGGAATTGAAGGATAAGTACATAAAGGTCACAAAATAGATATATTAATTGTAATACCTTAACGTTAGACGCAAAACCTACGCAGAAATAGTTCGGTTCTTGTGTAACGTTCAACTGTAATAACAAGAAGCCTTCTGGGGTAACTACAAATATTGATACTTTGTTATTTTGAAAAACTAGAAACATAGCTGTAGATCGTCCTTCTGCTTGGATATTTAGTTATTTTGAAAATACACATAATTATTAACAAACTGTCCTGGATTCCTATGCTGACGGTACTACTCTCTTCTATACACATCTTCGAGCATGGGAATTAGGTTGATGTGTTCACTCCTGGCATGGCAATGTGAGCAACAGTTTTCTGGGTATCTTAAATGTCGTTCTTTCTTCCTTAAAGAAATATTCTTTTACTAATATATAATGTAATGATTGTGGATCATCAATTATTAATATATCAATATCAATCAATAATATATATATCAACACTCCACAATCTACAATGAAGAGAGAATGCAAACATTTAATACAAAATATGAATGCAATTCGTAAGAAGTCTTACTTTTTTCTAATAGTTTATTAATCATGTATCTTTTTGTATTTCCGACATTGGATAGTTGATGCCCAGTAAAGTTCTCATGAACCCATGGGATTCCAGACATCACCTCTTGAGAAACGATGCTTAAGAACATTAGCGAAAACTTATGTCCTGTAACATGTACATTTTCCATTTCCATTTTCTAAGTGCGAGATTTCTTGTGATTCTTATTTTAGTCCAGTCAAGAATGCATAGAGTCAAGACAGAAGGCTATCACCTCCAATATTAACAATAAATACAGAAAAGACTTTACAATTGTTACGCAAACAAACATTTCATAGTTACATAGGTACAGCTAACAACTGTTTGATAACAATATGATTACAATGTCTATAAACCTATTTTTTTGACGTAAAGTACAATACAATTAATGAAAGAACTTTAGAAATTATAATTACCACATGTTTAGAAACTTTATAATGGTATCTATCTACACATGTAAACTATTAAAAGCGTGCCAATTCTGCGCAATAAAATGGATCTTCTTAAACAATAAAATTTCACGGTCTACTTCGACGTAAACCCAGCATGCCAAATATTCCTTATGTTTCGAAAATAATTTATTTAAATCAGTCTGTGAACTTGAACTTATATTTCACGCCATTTATAACACAGTCGTTCATAATAGCATGTTATATTAAAAGCTGAAATGAAATAAAAAGAGATGTATCAAGCTTTGAGCCGCTCCTAAAACATCCATTAAATCTTATACTAATCATTCGAGAAGGCAATTTGTTAACCGTAAATTATTGCCTTCTAAATTCTTCGGACAAGCATGTTTATTTTTTACTATGATCGTATTACACGGTTTATACAACCCCATAAATGAATTAATCCGAAGAACTTAAATATCATTAATAAAATGACGCAGAAAACAGATAAAATATTTTATGTAGTTTTGAATCCTATAAAGAACAACCTTGCTATGCAATTAATTTGATTTAAAAACTTAAATGATCCTATGTATTCAATTAACTATTTTCATTGGCATAGTTTATTATCATTTACTAAGCTATAATCCTTCTACTAGCAATGTAAATAAATGAATGATGATCTATACATACAACCATAACAAACGTAATATGTATGCTACTATCTAAGTAATAATCTTTACAAAATCTCTCGAAAAACAAACATCCTGATTGTAATTGGAGAAAATATAAGGCATCAAACATTTAAAGCAAAATTATACCATGTAACTTTAATGTATACACCAACATAAAATATATCCAGATACATTCAAATCCAAGACAAATTTATTTATAAATAATCGAACTTCAAGAGAAACAAACCCAGCGATGGAAATAAAAATAAATAATATGAATCATAAAACGTTCAAATTGCAGTCATCAATAATGAAACAAAAACACATATTCAGTTCATTCAATCCCCACAGTATAATAACGAATTCAATAATGATCTTTCACAAAAAATATTTATACAAACAGGTCACTTCGTTTACGCAGGATGAGTTAATATGCTAATAATTTTTTATTTTTCAGCTGGCACAACAAAAACACAAAAAAATGAAGGCGTTCGCCTTTGTATTAAAAAAATTATTGAACAGTAAAAGTCATCTGAATATTAAATTTATGATTTTGTTCTAAAAGTACATCTAATAAATTAAGTTTTTAGTTTTTATGAATCATATTTAATTAATAAGTTACTAAAATGTGATAAAAAACTGTAACTTTTGAGAAAGATTTTTTAGAACTGTAGGGCAGTTAATTCCTAACCTACATACATATGTGTAACAGACAGGAATTTTTAAATGCCAATTTAGTTACTAATATAAAAACTTTTGCATGTTTTTAATTAATACTGCTCCGTATTGTTCGCCACAATAGTGCTATTTATCGTTTTCAGTGGTTCTAATTTCTCAAGTGTCCAAGCAAGGAACAATTCATGGTTTCTTTGACAAAAGTGAAATCTCGCAATGTTCCAACACAGAATCTGCAAAAATCTTTTAGTTATATATTTTGTTCAATAGAAGTTTAGCATGGAGGTTGCATAAGAAGGAAAATTACTGTTTGTAGGTGCGTTGGTACCAAGGATTGGATGATTCTGTACAGTGTAATAAGGTTATAAGGTGCTAGAAGAAGCAGTACAAAATGGTACAGAGTCAGTTCTTCAAATTAATATTGTAAGTAAACATGCTATATTACATACATTATTGTTGCAATAATTATAACTACTGCGTTTTGTCGATATAATCTATCTACATGGACAATTATGAAATAAAACTTTGTCAAACATATATTGTGTTGGTTTCATAATTGAAATGGTGCCTGGGGGTATACATACAGGCTGATTGGTGAGAATGGTCTATTAAAAGTATTATACAAATGGAACGGAATTTTAAACCAAAATTTTGCAGTTGGATATGGTTGAATATATCACGTGATCATATTTTTGAATAAACATCACCTCCGGTTAACCGGAGCTGGGCATCAACTTCGATTTTTTAAATAGCATACTATAAAATAAATTATAAATTCAGCTTCTACGATAAATTTTACACATAGTTCATGTGTTATTATTATGTGTTAGTTATTCACAATTAAAGAAAAAAGTGACAGATATACCGATCCTACTTTATAGTGATATTACGTCACGTAGGAGTAAAAGAGACGAATGAAATTCTGTATACGCTCAGCTGATATTATGTAGTTACACAACAAGTTCTTCTCTATAACATTATACAGGGTGTTTAAAAACTTAGTTGCTTACAAATATGTTCAATCTTCGGAAAGTAGATTTTTTTAACTGGAAAGGTACCTATATATTTTCTTAGATATTCTGATTCTACAAAATATTTTCTCGTAATCTGTATTAGGTGTTCCTATACCTAAAATGGAAGGTGAATAAATGCTCGGATATGTCAATTTACTGAAGCAAGGGTGCTTAGCTCATTTGTTTTATATACTTACTTGCCACTTATTTTAACGCCTATCATTTTGTTTATCGTATTTTCGTAAATTCTTCCCACTAAATTGTGAGAATAAGGGATCCTTTCGGCAAATAACACCAGATGCTGTTCTAAGAGCAACAATTATAGGAATACATCTCCGAATATAGAATGCCTCAATAGAAACGGTAGCCATATCGAACCGTGTGTATAAATATGATTATACATATACATATCATCACAGTACACCAAAAGAAATTAAAGTAACGTAACCTGTCACTAGTAACCAGCTTTAAATTTTTGTGATGAGTGTAAAGAAAATCAATAAATATTATAAACTAGTAAGGCAAAATATAAAACAACCATGAACACTATACATATTTATACATACTAACAAAGATCTGTGCTTCGATTAGATTTCAATTTTTTAATTTTTACAAATTATTGAAGCAACTATCGTTTACTACGCTACCACAACTGTATTTATATTTGTATAGGTAACGTCTAACCTCCTGACCCATTTTTAATCTTCCTCTTTTAGAGTTCTTCCGGCGAATGTAGTCCTTTTATCATTTTGATTGCCTTGAACAACACACCGAAATTACACTTCCGTGTCTGACGCAATGAACTAAAAAAGCCCAAAGATTGTTTCCCACATCAATTTATGGCATCGCATGCGCTACCTATCTTGACTTACAGAAACTAATCTCTAATACTCTAATCAAATGTAAGTATACATATAACATACAAAATGCAATTTCATTAATTACTATTACTTATGTCATATAAAGAGCGTGCAGTATTTTAAATTAATCATGTACAGAGAACAGCTTATCTCTCCCCATATATTGGTACATGTGTGCATGTTAGCAATTATCTGATAGTATTTTATTAAGCATGCCAGATCGCGTTACACCACACATGAAACCGGTCAGTGTTTCAATTAGTCGGTTAAAGCGCATAGACACTAACGTACAACATATATATATACAGACAATTATCTTTTATTGCAACTTCTAAGGCGAAATTAAGACGATAAAAAAGTTGTTTCTGGTACATCAAGCGTCTTTTTTATGTATGTAAGTACGTGTCGTGACTGAGAACGTATGTACGACATTTTCAGAGCAGTTTCAGTAACGAGCAATGAATGTCTAATTTTATCTAAACTTATTTGATCTACTTTTTTATTGTACGTATGAGGCAAGAGCTACAAAGATTTTCTATCAAAAACTTTCGTCGTCGATTAAACGGAACCACCGCCTTGAACATCGTAACCATTAACGCATCAATTAGCGCGGGAACCAAACAGGATTCACGCATCACTTTGTAAAATTGATATCGCAAACTAGAGTATTAAAATCTGTGGTTCTTCACATATCATTGACCTTCGTTTAAGAATTCACGTGGTTAACGATGTTTAAAACACAGAACTGCATAAGTATTTTCTTAATATTACAAAATTGGGATTCAAACAAAACTTTTCATTTAGTATATACAAAACCGGAACAAACCTAAGTATAAAAATATGCATTATTTTTCCTGAAAATTCTTAGCACATGGTTTAGTATTTCCTCTTCCAAGTGTTTGAGCTAGTTTTTCTATATTAGTTTGTTTCATTTGAGGAATTAGGAAAGGTATCCATCTTCTAATCATCATAATCTTTGTATATCAAAAAGGTTATTCTGTTTTAAGGATGTTTCTTGATTAGAAATTGATTGATCTCTTTTATATTTTTTTAATTGTAGATGCTCTACTTGTTATAACGTTTTTAGTGCTTATTACTCAGTAATGGGTATGCGGCCAGTTTTATCTAGTGCCTATTTAATAAAACATATTACTTATATACCTATATAAAACATTTTGGATATTGTATATATTTCTCTGCACATCCACCTTATCTGTTCTTCAAAAAGTAGCAAAACTTTATAAATAAATAAAAATATCAATCACGACTGATACTCCTTGCTTAAATAAAGCTTAACTTCCTTTCTAACTACAGCATCAAGAGGTTGTTAGTGAGTAGTTATATCACAGGTTATGATCACGAAGATTATTTCAAATGCCCATTAACCATCCTTCAGCAGTTCAATAATCATTCACACATTTCTTTGTGCTCGAACGATAGCAGTTATTTGATATATGATAATGTTAGAGCCCTTGCAGTCATCCACATCACAGCGTTCCAGACATACATATTAAAGAATACTCAGATTTTATCTGGATATCCGATTTGTTTGATCACATAGTCGGATTTATTTCTCGATGTATTGCTGAAAGCTCAGCAATTTCTAATCAAAATCAAAACTAACACAAATAAAAGCCCCACGTTCGAAGCGTAAAGACGCCTGAAGTGTTCACAGTAACCTGTTATTACTTTAAAATATATTCCAAAAGGTGTAGTCATTTCTGGTGCGTTTAATTGAATTATTTAGCTTTATAGAGAAACCTTTTAAACATTCCGCCCTAATAAAATGTAATCATTCCGCCCTAATAAAATGTAATACAGCTGTATCTACTTGTGAGTGTCCTCACTTCGACAACGAGAAAAATTCGTGTCACTAATGTTCAATTTACGTTATGCAACTCAATTTTCGTGCACCTCAGCATGCACAATAATTTTTCGTTTTAAATGGAGAAGTGAACCAGTTTCACTCGATGTTTCTGCGTGCCGTCTACATATCCTCGCTTTAGTGTTAAGTAGTGGATGATTGAAATGAAAGTAATTTAAACTGTAAACTAACAGATATTCCGTTTGATGGGTTAATTAATAAATCTTCTTTTCCAGAAATGTTAAGTCTTTCTGTAACATAACCTAAACTTTTCATAATACGTACTAGTTAATCAGTAATATATTTACGGTGGAATTTTATCTATTACTTATAATTTCGCACTACTACGTCCACTATTTTCTCACAATCATGACACAAAATATATGTATATGTACATATATGAGCATGCAAGCAATCCTAACAGATTAATGACAAACATTTTTATCAAATAAAGTAATTACTAAGCGCCATCGCCACTTTCTTCCTTTCATATAAAGCAACTGCTTTCACATCGCAACTATGTACACGCCATTGATTGTACTAACATCGTAACGGTCGGTGTGGATACTCTATCTGTGTAGCACGAATATTATGTTGATGTGTATATAAATATGCTTATAGAAAGAGATGTAAAGCTAAACCTTGATGAAAACAATGGATGAAGGCAAAGCTTGTGTATCTCTAATTGATGCTATGTTAGACGTTATTGTAATTCTGTGCACAAGTACACACGTCGATATGCTTCGACCCAAGAAATAAAAATACTTAGGCTTATCTTCTATTTCTAAAAGCTTTTTAACACTTTAATAAGTTATATTATTTGCACATAAAATTGGTAAGATTATAGAATGCAATCTATTCATCCATCAGTGAAATTACGAAGGTAACGGGTCGTAATTGTAGGTGAGTAAATAAAGACAAACAATCTTATGAGTTTCAAAACGTTATAGCGTAAGTCTTGAAGAGATAAAATCAATAAATCCATAACTTTTGACGTCTTTACAGAAACGCAACAACACAAACCAGAGAACATTTCATTTCTCATTTCTATTAATCTAACAATGATGGAGAATAACTGTAAAAGAATGCGTAATTATTATCTACATATACAGTAGAAACCATAGACTCATGGTTGGTCCACGGACCAAATTGACTTTTGGCATACATTTCGAATTGGTATAATTGGAAAGCTGTAACAGTTAGAATGGTATTCTTCCAGACATTTTAGCAAAAAATGCTGTGCTCTATAGTCTTAGAATTTTTTCGAATAACTTATGCCGTTAAAGGAGGATTAGCGAAAAATGTTAAAGATTTCACAAACATTAACCCTTTTTACGCAAATATAAGCTTAACTGCACAAGATATCGAAAAGAAGATAAGACCTTTAATATAGAACATGATATTTTTACAAATAAATCCCTGATAACACTATTAACAGTTATACTTCTTCAGATGTTTATATTTAATCACGGACAAAGAATTGCAAAATCAGCATTTGTGACATGTAATTTCTTGGAAAAAATATCTCCAAAAATGGATTACTGTATTTGTTTTAATGTTTTGTCCCTTAGGTCTGGGTTTGCGAATAATATATAATCTAATATTTTTGTAAATCTAGCTTTAACTGGACAAGATATCAACAAAATTTTAAGACCTTTTTATAGAGAATGACATAAAAGTACACAAATGTACTATTTTATTGTAGTTTTCTAGTTGTACCATTTGTAAAGGTGTGACAAATTTTCTCAGTCACTTTCTTGTTGGTAATGCCTCTATTCGGATCACTGTCAGTTTTAACCTGAGTTTATCTCTAGCATTTTCACTTTAGAGGGGTTTTATATTCCCACGCTAGATGTGATACACAGTTTGAAAATAGAACCATGTAAAGTGTCTAGTGTTACTGGTAAATATTTTAACGTAAAACATGTAGAGTACTCGTATATACCTATTTTAAATAGTCTCTAATAGTAATTTCACACTAAATCGAGCAGTAAAGGATAGCAAACATGCATCCAAACAAAGACGGTAGAAGATAGTGTAAAATTTCTTATGAAAATAGTGTTAACTTCACCCCTATATATCTATAACGTGTAAAAGTAGAGTAAATGTGTTGCACCACATAGAGAAATGTTTAGTCTAAAATTTACCTGTGCACTTCCTGTTAATATTTTACCCTAAAAAGAGTGGACCTATATAAATGCCGGCTAGTGTTAATTATTTACCCTAAATTTCTGTGTATAAAACAAAATATATTTACCCTAAATTTCTGTGTATAAAACAAAATATATTTACCGTATATACCGATCTTTCTTTAAGTAGTCATTAACAGCCGCTATAATTTTACCGTACTCTTTCGATGCTGTTTTCAGTGTTCCTTTTACAATTCATAACCAGTAAAACACTTATAAAAACAAAAAGGTTTACAATTTCTAGGAAACAATAATTAGCAACACAGGTACTGAGTTATATGGTACATACTTGAGCATTATTAACGAGTAGCAAAGGATTGCAATGGAATCTCCAAGGCAGTGAATTAGATTTACGTACTACTTTGCCGTTACTGTAAGACTCACTACTAATGCCCAACGTTATAAATGACTCTAATATATTGCGGAGAGCAGCTTGTGGTGGTTATTTAAATAAACAAATGAGACTTGTTTATTTCTATTCCTCCAGCTTTCGAATTTTATTTAAATTTATCCTCAGAAATCAAATCTACAATTACAGTATAAAACTAAAGACAATCTTGAAATTAGCACAATCCAAGTGCAAATTTATCTTTTTCACACTACAATCAATAAAGTTTCATCATAAATTAACGCAGTAGTCGCTTCAGACACTATACAAGACAAAACATCATAATTGTGAAATTATACTATGTTAAAAATTGTGAATTGAACATGTTAAATCAGCAAAACCAGATGAGAGATGTTATAATTTTGGGAAAATTTTGTCATAGTTTAAAATTAAACTAAAGCTACTAAAATTAAACTAAAGTTTGCAAAATTTGGTTCAACATAACCTGAGTTATATATATGAGCGTCCGGTTGAAACAACGTTTCCTTTCCTCTACTGCCATTATTTGACAAAATACAGAAAATATGTTCAGTCTAAAATATGCGGACTTTGCAGAAAATTCCGATTTTGGTATTTATGATAGACCTTGGTAAATTTTATATAAAATAAAAATTAAAAAAACTATTGCACCGCCTCGGAACGCTATTCAACATATGGAGATGAACTCTAGTGTTATGATTATACATGATTGCAAACTAAAATAATGATGTAGCTATACAATAAACTGTTCCTGAGATATGGCCGAAAGCCATTCTTAGTTACCCACCCCCCATTGGCGAAGATGCAAATATTTGCAAAAACTTTGATTTTCTTGTATTTTCCTAATTTAAGTATTTTTAATTACGTGATTGGAGTTGTTGGAAAATTTTCTTTTATAAAAATCAAAAAAATATATGTGTAACGGAGTTTGAGAAAGAAAGTTGACTCACGTTTCGTGTAAATTTTACATTGCAAAGAGATAATTCACATTGCTGTATGTAGTCTTTCTGAACCCGTTCAATTTGATTGGAAATTCTTATAGAACACCCCACATATTCGTGCGAAATACCAAATTTTTATTCGCGGTACAAATTAGCACAAATTCAGATCTTCAAACTTCTATGTATGTTTTCGCTTTTCACCATTTTTTACTTACGATTTCACTAACTGAATATCTATACTGAACGAAAAATGTACATAAATATAATTAAAAAGTACATTAATTCAATAATTTTTTTATCAAAATTCATCCAACGAACCCAGTTATCAATACAACGTATATGCGTTTATTGTATTAATAATTGCAAACAATCAATACTTTAATAATTTTAATAAACACATTTATTAAAAACATTAACTTGTTATAAGTAAACTGAAAGAAATGGAAACTAATAAAATATTTTATTAAATTAATAACCTGCTGCATTATATTAACCCACTAATTTATAATTTCTTATTTGAGTAAGTAATAAACGTCATTTTATTAATATGATAAACTGATTTATTAAGCAGTATGAGTAATAAATAAGGTTGTTCAATATAATAAATAAATTTATGCACACTATAATTTTTTTTGTTCTATTAATGAACCCAACTCAATAAATGATGTTTATTAATTTTGTTTTTTCAATGTAGGTAGCAAAAACACCATTTTTTGTAAGATAAATATTACTCTATATTTTTATTGACGGTACAAAGTAGTATTCAAATCTGATATTTTTGTCAATTTGATTCTGTCTATTTGGTCTTGCTATGTTTAAGGCATGAAGAGCAACAAGGGGATACATGGGATATAAGGAAGATATGCTGTGGATTTAGTAGACGTCTAGAAGAATTTAGAACGACGAAGTGGTAGATGTACTGAACAAAAGAAATAGCTAACGAAACGAAAATCAATTAATTGTAACAATCAATCGGACCGACCACATGCCGGTAAGGCATAGGTATGGGAATCCCTTCACGGTGTCTATAGCGGACGGACGGGAGGAGGCTGCCAGGTATGCACTGGGAATCAAAGAGCAAGACTTAGTCTGGTACACAGACGGATCTAAGTCGGCTAATGGTACCGGTGCAGGGATATGCTCTCAGAATGAGGGCCACAGTTACGCACTGGGGGAGTATGCTTCGGTGTTTCAGGCGGAAGTATATGCTATTCTCCAATGCGCACACACAATGAATGTGAAAGCGGTGACCAACAGACGAATTCACATCATGTCTGATAGCCAAGCGGCATTGAAGGCGTTATTAAGCCGGAAGGTGTCGTCCAGGCTGGTGATGGAATGCCTCGACGAACTGGTGAAACTGTCGAACCGGAACAAGGTTAGGTTGACTTGGATACCGGGCCATCAGGGGATTGAGGGCAACGCAAGGGCTGACGAACTCGCGAAGAGAGGGTCAGAGATGGAAATGTACGGCCCAGAACCTTTCTTCGGGGTTACAAGGCATACGGCCCGGAGACATATAGGAGACTGGGTTCGTACGAAGCAGCAGCAATACTGGGGAGCCTCACCCGGTATAGTACATGGCAAAACCTTTATAGGGAACCCATGCAGGAAAAGAGCTAGAGAACTACTACATCTTAGTAGGAAACAGCTCTGCATCGTAACGGGACTAATGACCGGACATGCTGCGGTGAAAGAACACCTACGCAGAATCGGAGTGTTTGACGGGGACACAAAGTGTAGACTTTGTGGAATAGAACCGGAGACAGCCGATCACATACTGCGCGACTGCGAGGCACTAGATCGCAGAAGGCAGAATATGTTTGGGATAACGAAAGGAGACCCAGAGATATACCTTACCCACTCGGTTAGGGACCTGTACAGGTTAGTGGAGGGGACTACCGTGCTAGAGTGGGTGACTTTAACAAACAGATGTGGCACAATAAGCCTGATGGCTGCGGTGCCTACCGGTGACTATAGGTCGGACGGGTCTGGGGAAGGAAAAAAAAAAAAAAAAAAAAAACAATCAAAACAAATAGAGAATGTTCCGAAGAGCAAAACACATCGACACCTATCATTGAACTGTTATACTGAACTGAATATTCTTGCAATTTGCTACTTTTCTTCTACAACTAAGCTACTATACGGCGCAAAATTTTAACACTATTACTTTTATTTCTGTGTACATACAATGTTAGATAGAATACGATACTATTATACAATTAGATCAAATAATGTAACGTAAGTAATGTATCCGCAGATTAAAGTTATTAAAGTCCAGCATATCCTTGCTTTAATCCCGTTCGCTATATGTTAAGCGATACTAAATTATATTTATTTATATAGTTTTTAAAAACTACTATATTCAATATATTACAAGTGCTAGAAAATTATTACCTCGAAGACAAAATCCAGCTTTATAAAACACTTTCAAATACAACTAACTATAAAAACTTGTACCACAAGCTATAAGATATACAAAAAAAAATCATTTTGACTATTTTTAATAATATCGCGGATTTATCAAGAATTTATAAACAACATTAACATTAGTCGACTTTACTATTTATTACACTATCATTTTTATTTTGGATTAAAGGTCAATGGATTTTGTAATGAATATATATACGACTTATGTTTAATAGAATCAATTATATAGATACCATTTTGAAATACATATTTTTTTCTTATTTCAAGCAACTAGATGCTATAGAATCTGAAAATCAAATGTCAACTAGAGTGATAATGCTTCGTATAATGACATACACTATGCTGTACAAGCAACTATGTATGTCCTTGTAAGTTATTTTCATTAATTCTAAATGGTGCTGTAGAGATATGTATATAACACGACTTAGTACTCAAAGAAAAGAAACCATTCTACTAATAATGTTCTTTATAGGCGATGGTGGGATATGGTCTCCGATCCCGCAGGCAAAAAAACACTACTTAGTAGTGTAAATACTAAAATAAGGAAAATAACTTTTCTGAACAACATTAGTTTTGTTTATGCTTTCCTATAGAACTTACAAGTATTACCGAACTATACGTAGATATGATTCAATCAGGTTATTGGTCTAAATACGTTATAACTTCTTAATTTATTTACCAAGAAATGAAAAATGCAATAGGGTACTTGTTTTTGCAAAAAGACATTATAATGAACTATTAATACAGCATGAGGTTGATCACGATTACAATACCAGAAACTGGGCGAGAGCGAACTTACACATCCCATAAACCACATCAGATCTACAAAAGTTTAGTTGCACAAGTTCAAAATTTATAACCAATTACCTGAAAAATTCAAGGACATTATTATTATTACTAAAGACCGCCTTACGATAAGTGCGGCCTTGATGAACCAAGCGTACATCAACATCTATCGGGCTTATACATACGTATGCAATATGGAAACAAATCGGTACTCTTTTCGTCTTGTTTTTGACGTATATTTATTTTTTCTTTTTGGCAATTTAGATTTTTTTGTCCTTTTTAATAGATGTTCTTGTTGGTAGTTTCTTATTTTTTACATATAGATTTTTGTTTAACCAGATTTTGTATTTTTTTTACCTTATGAGTTTTTGCCCTCAAGGCATTCTTTCCGCAACTGGTAAGTGTGTGAGTTGACTATTTGTATTTTGGCTCAAAATTTCTCTCATTGCATTACTTGACTTCAGTGCTAGGTTTTTTTGTATGTTCTCAGTGCTTCATGGAGTTTTAATCGGTTTCCTCCTGTGGCACCTATAACAGATATACGACAACACCTTCTATTGATCCCAGACATCTTTAGTGTCCTGCGCTAACGGTAAGTATTTCATTATAATTTTTTTTTCTGTATTTATATTGTATATTCGCCGAAGCTGGTATCGGTATATCTATTAGGTATCTGATATTTTTATCTTCATCTTTTATTTTAATGTCTGATCTATTATGCTGCGCTGGTCTGCCTGTTTGAATTGTTCTGTTCCAGTATATTTTAGCATTGTCTGACTCCATTACATTCTCTCGCTCATATGTATGTATATGTATGTAATCTGGTATTGTTTCTGTTATATATTTTGCATATGGTTTGGTGTACAACTTTTACAACATTGTTATGTCGTCTGGTATATTGTCTCGATGCTAGTATGGAACATCCACTGAGTGTGTGCTCTATTGTTTCCAACTGCTTAGCACATATTCTGCAAATTTTTGTTGTGATATTTTGTTTGAATATCTGCTCCTTATACTTGAGGATTGGAACACTTGGGTCTTGTGTAACCATAATAAATCCTTCTGTTTCTACAAACAAATTACTATTACACAGCCATTTCAGCATTGCTACTGTATCTACGTGACCGTTATTCACTGTATGGACGTATCTTCCTTGCAGTTCTTTGCTTTTCCATGCTTGTATTTTTTATTATCACCTATTATCTTGTAGGTCGATGAAACAGCAAATTAATTAAATACCAATTTATTCCAGAACATATAAAATTATGTTTTCGTTAATAACACTTCTTCAGTACAAGAAATTGAAATTTCTACAATACGCATCTTACTAAATTAATCATGGTGGCTTAGAACAAATTCACATAAATGTCAAATATGTACAAATAGTGTTGTCTGGACTTTTTTGTATAACATGTCACGCTCTACAAGAAAGGTCTACAAATCGTTTAATATCTTGCTCTATTAGAGCTCCATAAACAAAAATAAGAAAAATATAATAAAACACAAAATTTTCCTTCATATCTTTTAATAAAATATATTCACCATTTATTTTCCCTTCTATAAATTTCATTTTTCATTCTCAATAAACCAAACAAGCAACAACTCCTAGAGTCTGACAAGGCTACTATATAATGCAGAATGATTTGACTAGGTTTGTTGATTACGGTAAACAATTGCATTATCCGAAAAATGTCACCAAATTAGTTTTACATCGACACTCAATAAAAATGATTTCCAACTAAACTCTACGAGTAAACCAGCGTCGTGTTACTGCCACCTTCTGAAATTCTTTGTCCACTTTTTATTCCTGAAGAAGTCACTTACAAGAGTGGAGAAACGTCGAGTCAGTAGATTTGTGCTTTTATTTTGTGTATTCCTTTTGATATATGTATGTGCACATGTATATTTTTATTATTATTATTATACTTTATTTTATATGATATACATATATGTTACTATTATATTATTATTAATTTATCATTAGTATTATGAAAGTGTAACCATTCATATTGTCATAGGTTTATTCCACTATTATTTCTAATCATCAAGTTACTATTTGATCTGCTAAAAAGTGCAACCAGTTCCGATTTGACGGATATCCACTAAACACAAAGTTGAATTATACCAAGCTCCAATCTTGGCAACTTACTCACCAGAACTATACATATAATTATATCGCGTTACTTTAGCCAATGGTTTTGGTTTACAATAGGTATTTTCAACCCATGTGATACCTGTACAAATGCTGTTAGATCTAATTTTTTTTTAGTAATAATTTTGTTGATCAATCTAAATCTAATCTAAATTTTCGTAGAACGCCACATTTTCTCTGATACTCTTTTTTCCATTACTGAGAATTGTTTTCTTGAATGCTCTTCGTTTTTTTGTGTCAATGTGCGTTCCAATTCTTCACATTTATTTATCTGAATAAAGTTTTCCACCGATACCTATTTTATTTTTGTATAAAATATCTTCCGCTTTCTTTATTTCCAATTTTACCAATTACATACTTTCATGTCTTTAAATTTGTTGCTGTATACACAGTATCCGTTCCGCTTATATACGTGCTACTTCTTCGACTTTTTTGCAAATTCTATTCGTAACCGGTGACAATTACTTATGGAGCTCCGCAACAATCATGGAACAGTAGAGCTTTAAATTATGGAATATTACATGAATACAAACACTTTTCAAATACCTCTGCAAAACTATTCCTTTAGATAGTTTTATATGAATAGAAATGCTTGCAAGTACAATTTTAGGCACTAATGTATGTATTTATGTATTCTGAACGAGTATATGCGTATCCTACGTATTAAGAATGTAAATAAAAATGTTCTTCATATTCTTTATCATATACAAAAATATGTAGCAAATATGTAGTAAAAAACTATATTTAACATTCAATTGAAACCCATGTTTTCATAACATTTGTAAAAGCAAGTTCATAATACATAAACACACATAAATAATTGAATTTGATTACGTTGCGGCAGCGAAAAAATGTTTATATCAAATTATTTTATTCGGTATCTGAAATGAAACAAACGAAGTTCACCGAACAATATTTACTCTAAAACGTTAAAATCCATGTCTGGTAAGTACTGCGTTTTACGGTTTTATTATCTAGCGTTTAATTTCTTTAATGAGGAAGTAATAAAGTTATACAACCTAAACAGTACGGACCTATGTATAAGTACGTAGTGAAATGGAAGCTGATACTGTCTAACATTGATATAATATTGCCTTGAACATAAATTCACATCACTATTTAAATTTATATGCTACGTACTCAATAATCGGTTATGAATATTTAATTACATCGAAAACCCATTTCCGCTAATTTTCATTTACAGCATTAATCAGATGGTTTAGGGTACGTATTGATAATATCAAGTTTCACATTTAACTAAAGTATTTATAAGAATTTCCTATTAATTCTAGATACGTATCGCTAATTGGCAAGTCTATTACTAGTATGTTGTAACCTTTAGAGAATTTATGTTTAGATAAGTTACGTTACCACTATTTCGAATTTATGCATTTACAAGAACTACTTTAAGATGCAAAACATTGATCCCATTGCTTCCTATAAACATAAATTAAAAAATAAGATAGATATTCATCATTTTCCTAAAGAATAAGAGACAATTTATTATGCAATTATAATTACGTTGTCTATAAAAGTAACAAAACTTGCAGCAACCAAAATATATCTTATGTATTTATATATTTGTGCGAACTTTATAGATTAACACAATTCGTATGTCAATTTATACCTAAGTGTTCAATAAACCACATATTATAAAAGTAAATACTTCAATAATAACTACATTTCAACATTACACAACATAAAGAGACTCCTTACAAAAATTCATTGAATAGAATGATGAAATCAGATGTCATTAGTGACCGCTCCCTATATTTTACCAGTTAACGCTAGAACGAAGTGATAGAATATTCGGACATCTCGAAATAGATAGTAAGGAATATCGTGATGAAACCATATCGAATGCGTAACATTTTTGAGCAAAACAAATACAACCACAGCTCTTACTTACTTTGCTGATAAAATCGCCATAAATATATTTCTGTTACATAGATATATGTAAATGTGTACATATGCATAAAATGTAACTATCGTATGTTTTCCAAATATATTCTTTAAACCAGATAATATACTATTAAACTTGAGAGACCCAGTAATTGGAATTTGTATCATTTTGGATATTTCAAAATTAGTGCACAAATAAATAAATTCAACAGATTTTAACCAGATTTTGTTATTTTTAAACTCACATTTACTTTCGACAGCGTTTATTTTTCTAATTGATATGGCGAGATTTCACAAATATAAAATATTATTCTCTGCCACGTTAATTCAGAATGACGCACCAGATATTTGAATTATTCTAAAATGTTTCAAACAAATGCACCAAGTGGTCTAACTAACGCAAAACGATAACTAACGCCTTTATTATTAAAATTAAGAAAAAGCTAGCTCTAGAAACAATTTTAACTATATAGACAGTGCTACAATATTTCTGTGTTCCCTATATTAGGTAACCCTGTAAAAGATATCTATATAGCATGAATTGAAAGCTATTCTTAAATACAATCTGTTACTTAAGAAACACATGTTGTGCCATTTATAGTATAGCAGCTTAAAGTCTTGCTAGAATATCAAAATTAATAATATTCATATTTTCAGTTGAAGGGTCTGATGGTCAATGGGCCAACTGATAAAGGAGTAGTTAATATTATAAAAATTCAAATCCATTGGAAGAATCATCGACTTCCGGTATTCTGACATACTTCTGGCACACAATTGTTTGCAGCAACCACTATTTCACACGCCACAAAAAAGAAAGAACATATGTAACAAGAGACGGATCGACCAAGTGAAGAAAAAGACATGGTCTGACACTGGCAACAGAGATGGTCGTCTGAATGACCAAAGGGAAAGCTTAAAGAGCAGTAAAATCTACAAAAATCGCAGTGACGTACGCTAGCGCATGTACATAAGTCCTTGGACATCAGTGCTTACTTTTATTACATTTCTTGCAAAATGTTGTGATATGGTAGCTTTGTGACGCCTTCGTTAAAGGTATCAGAGCAAAAGGAACGTCTTCGCCATCTCTTGGGAATGTAGTAATTGTAAAAACTACTGGTCAAGGACGTACACTCGACACGACTTAGTGTTCGAACGGTTTTATTAAACGACAGTGTGCTTTTTCAGTCCATCCCCTCCACATTTAACATGATCGTTTCTTCGATAATCGTAATGTTATATGTATTACGAAAAATACACTATTACCCTTATCGAAGAAACGGTCACATTAAATGTGAAGGGGATGGGCTGACAAAGACAGCACACTGTCGCTTAATAAAACCATTCGAAGACTAAGTCGTATCGAGTGTAAGTTCCCTAATCTACCCTAAGTACGTTTAAACAGCAGAGTGACTTTATTTGATCAGTTCCAATTATCGCAGAATAAAACCATTACCAAAATTTTGAAAAAAACATAGCCAAACTACAATTTAAGAATATGCAAGTTAATATTTATAAAATCCAATCATTATTATTTTGAGTAAGCAGATTATCTAATAGAAAGAAAAGCGTAAAAAGAATTTCTCATTCTGACAGATGCTAACCCATAAAATATAAAACAACATGTCAACAAGATTCAAACTCATTATAATTTATTACAATTACGAAAGAGTCATATACTTTTCCTTTTCAAGTAGATCTTAAAATAACGCAAGAAAAAGTAATATATATTCATAACTAAATTGGAAATACTTATGATTTTTAGAAGAATTCGGTTTTAAAAAACGATACTAAACCATAATTAGTTAATAAAGTTATGTGATATTCCGCTATAGGAACAAATTTATTTCCAATATAAAACAAGTCTCGTAATGAATCTATCGAGAATATTTTTTCATTATTTATTTCCATTTATCAAAATCTGATTTTAAATGTCTGCCATGTACAGATTTCAATTTGCCCGGAATCACTTTAGGCTCGTTCGTTTGCGTTGCTGGAAGTGCTCAATATCACTGTTGTCAATTTATTTGCTCACTTTATCCGCTCAAACTAATCTATAGCTGTTTCGCTCCACTTGCTATTTTTGGCAAAACTTACCAAAGTTAGCAATTCAAACGAACAGGCCTTTTATGTATACAAAATTATCGACTACGAGAGAATTCAATACCTTGAATATGTTATTTTTGTATAAAAGCCGACCTTATTAAAAAGTAATAGTAATAGTAGTAATAACCGTGATTATTTCTCGTGGGGCCATTGAATTTGAATTTAAATTTACGCCATCAGTGATATTTTGAGGATGTAATGTTACTAAAGTATACCTTAGCATTATATTTTATTTTTTATTACATTAAGGCAATAATTTCGTTCATGGTATTACGTATTTTGCGTTGGTAATAGTTTACCTACACAAAACCAATTTGAGACGTTTTGGTACTCTATTCAACATTTCTCTTTGCAGAATTAAACAAAATTAAAACAAATAAAATAAAGAATACTGTTCATATATGTAATTCATCTAAAAAAAAACAGCGTCCGCTAATAACAGCTAGTAACAACTTGCCTGATTAACGCTCTAGAGCTGCGCATCCTGTATTTTAAAGGACTTAATCCAGAAAGGACACTTATCACTACATATCCACTAATATAGTTCTAGTTAAAGTTCTATCTTCATTAATATTCATCACTGATTAAACAAAACCTAAACAAACAAAAATTTTGTCGCCAATAGTCAATCAATTACAATAACAAACACAATTTTTATGTCAATAAGTACTCTTCAATCTTGAAGTAACTGCAATAATGATGCGTTAATAATTATACTTCAATCCTCGGTAAATATCATAACATCGATAAAACAAGGAAGCATTACCGGGATATGAAATAGCACGAAAACATGAAACGAAATGTTCGGATAAAAAATCGATCAACGCCGGCCGTTACAGAATTTCGTAAAATAGATTGATCGCATTGCAGAGCGAATAGATTCGTATAGAGTTAAAATCACGTGGAAAATGATCTATGAACAAGAGTGGCCTGGAGTGGTTCGCGCTTAGAGTAGCACACGACGACTGATTAAGTTTAGACGTTAGGGCCACAACACAGAACATGAACACAATACTGCTATAGCCCCATCAAATGCAACTGTATATGCCTGTTATGTGTTTATGTATGAGTATATTCTGTTATGTGTTTATGTATGTGTTTTTGTATCGTATAATTCACAAGGACCAGCGACGTTTGCCTCCGTTTTGCAGTCAGGACTGCATCATCGACGAGCGAAGTGGATACAATTGATTGACAGACAATTCGGTATATAACCTTTATCGGAAATGAATCGCGAAAACGTTGAGGATATCCCAGTTGACAGTCAATACTGAATCGAGTTCTATGTAACAGAATATCCAACACAAGTTACAGGCTAATATTAGGAAAATTAACTATACCTACATATATTTAGATGTTCTAAGAAGAAGAGCTGTTATATATTTAACCGTAAACTGTATCGGTTGTACATGTACAAAATATATGAATACGTACATACATACATATAAATATTATTAATAGTGCTACATTTTAGTTGCAATGTTATTTTCGATAAAATAAAATAAATGAATTCTTCATGTATAAGGTTATTTGATTTATAAGCAGGTGTTCTTCTAACTTATTTGTATTAAATCAATTACTATTACTCAGTGCGCAAACGCAATGAATAATTCTGTATTACCGTATCCTACCTAATACTTATTAACTTTGAATTACTGTTTTTTTTGGCATCACACACAGTGAAATCACATTAAATAAAATAAAGTGCTAAAAAATAAACATAAAATTTACGAATAACTGATTAAGAATTGGAGGAAAAAGATGCGTAAGAATTTCTACAGCATCAAATATGTATATTTTGAGTGGGCTGAAAGGAGGAATTGATTTAACGGGCAGTCAATACCTTACAGCCCAGAAGAAATATTATCTTGAAAAGTATTCAATAATCACATCTTGACCTTTTTCTACAACAACAATATATGCTTATAGAGAATTTTGGCTCTTTCTAGCGTCAAGATTCTGAGGAATTTGGATAATTCTTATGACACAAGCATCAACATGTTATTTTGCAGAGCTTTAATTGTGTCAAAGCCAATAACGAATTCTGAAGAACTCCGTAGTGATTGGTTGAATGTGTTGGTGAATTGCGTGACGTCGGTCTGCCTTACCATGAAACTTTCACCCTTCAAATAAGATTGAATTATCTTTATAATCACAAAGATTAAAGATTACATAAACATTTTGAATATCAAACCGTAGTACCAAATTATATTGAATGCATAAGAAATATCTAAAAGGACCGCACACATTATCTTTCTTCCGTTATACGAGCTTCATATACTGTAAAGACAAGAAACAGCTTGCAAATATAATGTAGATTCGATTAGAATTTGAAGACAAGTGTAATCTAATCTATTGTAACTCTGCCCAATTCAACTTGATAAAGCTATCAAAACATCTTCCTATTAATTAAGTATGTTTAAGGGTTAGTCATCTTCAAATGGTACATTTTCAGTGAAAAAGGACAAAACTATTGGCCATCAATTATCTGGCTTTCTATTGAGGTTGATGAAGACACATTTTACGACGACTAATTCAAGCGTTACTGAATTTAGTTTGTCCACAAATGTTGATTATAGATCTTACTCAATCACTTGCTATTGACATTTGCAAAATATTCACAAGAATTTATGGAGTGCTATATACATATTTGAAAGAATCATCAAGAAAGTAAACGTTGTCAGTAAACATCAATATTTCGAATTATCTGCATATTTCACACTATATATGTGATATAAGTATCATAATATGTGATATGTGATATAAGTATCATAATTTTAGAAATAATGTAATCTTTCAGAAAAGTGATTTTCATTGCATTATCTTTCGTTTCGGCACTGACAGTCTTTTATGTACCTAACAAATCATACAGAATAATGATGTGGTTTATAATTAACACTTTGACTACTAGATTGTATTTTATTTCCTTGCAATACACCATGTCAACCAGGCCTGATGTTAAAAGTTTGTTATTATGCCATGCCAGACGTTTTACACTAACAATTATTCAAACTTTCGAAGCATTTGTGTAGTTAAGAGAAAACATAAATTTATTATTGAACGAAATATAACTACTTTTTCATTTATTTTACGTAATTTTAAAAGTATTAAAAAATTTGTAGGTTAGAGAATTGAAAACAAGAATTATTTTGATAAAAAACAAGAAGCAGGAGCAAATACCGCACAAAGGTAATATCTAATGAACATCTTTGACTATAATAATTACTATTGCTTGCTTGTATCATGCACAGATTCACAGCAGTTGTAGCACATGATCGATTCTTGTTCACAGCCATTACAGTATGATTTAACATTTCTCACCTCTATCGTTCCTTCGGCTCTACTAATATTTTTTATTTGACTATTGTAATATGCAGTTCTTTTTATCACTTGTCCCCGTCTCTGTTCTTGTCTTGAATACATGTTTGCTTTTAATCTTATTTTTTTCAATTTCAAGTTTTAGTAAACCTCTACATAATTCTTCGCTAAATGTTGTCTGAATCTTCGATATGGTTATTTCTTTATACATTATGCAAATACTAACCATTCTACATCTCTGCAGAGGCTTCTACGCCAAAAAGGCATTTCATCTAATTTATTCCTTCCAGATTTACTATTATTATAATCGACAATGGCGGCTAGCTTTGTCAGGAATTTCATTTGCTCCTTTATTCCTGCTAGTTGGGACAGGTACCACATCTGTAAATTATGAAGAGCAAATAACATAAAAAATAGCCTGTTATTTTCCACTTAAAAATTGCTACTCTTTCAGTATTTTCGAGGTCACATATTTCACTTATATTTAGTTTCCGGTTTGCTACTGCTATAGGCAGAAATTTCCTTGTTCTGCTCAACGTGTCAACAAGACGATTTTTTCTACTCAATAATTCTTGATTAGCGTAGTACCTACATAAAAATTGTCAGGATATAGTACGCGTCCTTTATCTTTATCTAAATATTCTTGACATAAACTTAGCGCGACAGTTTCTTCTAAGACTTACTTTTACTGGTAGCGATTCCTCGGCACCTTCAATAACCTAGGAATTGATATACGTTGGAGTCTATATCTAGGAGTCGATAGCTAGGAATTGATACCTAGGAGTCGATACCAGTACAATGACACTAACGAACCTATAAACTGATACTATGATATCGATACCAACGAATCGCTACTACGCCGAAAATATTGACGGGAATGCAATTACAAAACATTACCTTTTTCGCACTTCGCCATTCTCGTATGTTGTTTCATTTTCGAGAAAACTTAAAACCTACACATAAGCAAGTAAATATTAATTATCCCTTAAAGAGTAATTAAATAGCAATAGGGTATGCCAATATACAATATTATATTATTATACACATTTACAAGTGTATATATAATGCAAGGAAACTAGAAAGCTATAATATACAAGTTAGGCAATATTTTTGTTCCTTTTAGTTTTACTTCTTATATGGTTGTTTACGTCATTTTAGTTCTGTTATATTCGTTAACATTATTATAATTCTATCATAGTGAAATTGCGTTTGTCAAATTTTGTGAATGTTTTTGTGTTGTGTGTGATGATTAGTATGTCCAGTAATTGATATTTCCATTTGGCCGCCGAACTTCAAATTCTTTCTCGACACAGAAATTGTGGAGGTTGATAAGATTAAAGTTTAAGTTTACGTACGCCTAAACCACTATACGCGTCTGCGGTAACGAGAAAGTGAACTATAGTTTATTACCAAATTATAACATTATACTACACGTATTCACTATCTTTGCACCAACTTTTAGTTAAACAAACACATTTTGGAAATTTTGTCACTTCGAAAATTCAATAATAATCAATCATTTAATAATAGAATTTTCTTGCATGCAATTCTTACTTATTAAGTTATTTGTTTGCCCCGCCAGATACGGCACTTGCTCATCTCTAAATGTTTACAGACAAGTTTCGTAAGCCACTTTATTTCTAAAAAGTAACTAATTTATACTGATGTGTAGAATCCATATTGTACATTTCATTATGAATGAATTCTATAAAAAAAAATGCGAAAGCCATCAAATGACAAGACACTACAATTTCTGTTTATATTTCATAAAACGATAAAAATCTGAAATAAACGTTTGTAACATTTTAGTTTTTTGTTATAATTGAATCGGTTTTTACTCGTTATTGCAAGCAAACGTTTAGCGAAACAATTTTCGTGCATGATAAAAAAGTATGAAAATTATTACTTATTGTCAAATTTATTTGCTTCTTCGTTGTGTTTTTGGAACTCAAAAGGACATAAGATAAAGGCAGATGAGTCAAAAGGTTGTGTAGTACTTGTTTCGTTCAAGAAATTGGAAAATTTACCTACCATATCCCTGAAGTTACTTGTATAATATTACATTATGTATAGCATGTCTACGGATTTAGATGATTTCATGACCCTTCTCTAACCTTTTTATATAAAGTCGAGTTCACATTAAACTTATTATTAAGAATATTATACAGTGTGGTCATAAAGTTTGGAACCAAGCTTATAACCGCATTATTTTACATTTCTAGGAAAAACGCTCGGACAGGTAAATTTTCTTTTTTAAAACGCCATCTTTTGACATACAATCTTTTTCTATGACGTCATTGGTTTTTAGAGTGATGACGTCATCAACCCTTTTTTTAAATGGCAACCATTTTTTTTATCGTTTTTGGTAGATTTTTATATCCCCCAAATAGAGATATAAAGCAATTGGTATGTTGCATCAGAATTTTTTTTAAATAATATAAATTTAGAAAAAAAATAAGAAAATTTTATTTTTCTACAAAATTAAAATTAAATTGAAAAAGTACATCTGAACTTAAATTTATTGCAACAGTTGACGTAAATTTTCAAAATGGACCCCACCAACCAACTGACACTGTCCCAGCCGAGTGTAAATACTTTGCGATCAATAGTAATCTGCGTTATTCGCTCCAGATCAAAACAACAGAAAACACAACCAACAAACAAAGCGGATCGTAAAAAGCACATGTAGTCATGTTACTATGCAAAAAATTTACAAAAACAAAAACACGCCCTTTTTTGCAAGATATTTCTTTGTGACATTCTTTCTTCTTTTTATACAAATTATGTAGAACACTAATATTTAGAAATTGTTTCTCTGGCGACAACATTGTTGAATTATTTACTTATACTTTTGACGTTAAATTTGTTAGACATTGCGTAAAAATTGTTCATTTTCGCTAATATAAAAAATGGCACATTTATCTGAGCGAGAAAGAATCGAAATTTTAATTATGATTGGGTATGGGGACAGACAAAGAACGCATGCAGAAGCATGCGAATTGTTTAACCATGAACATCCTGATAGACCTCCAATTGCCAGGTCTACGGTGATAAACCTAGTTGAAAAGTTTACCGAAACTGAATCCGTAAAAGATCGACCACGGCAAGGTAGACTTCAAATAGGAGAAGATTTGAAATTAAATGTGCTTCTAGAAGCAGAAGAAAGGCATCAGGTTTCCACCAGACAACTTGCGTTAACCAATCAGGTGACTCATTCATTTGTCGTCAACTTATTTAAAAAAGAACACTATCATCCTTACAAAGTTCAACTTGTACAGGAATTACATGAGGATGACGAAGATCGTCGACTGCAGTTCTGTGAAGACGTAATGTTACATTGTGACCAAAATGCAAATTTCTTGGAAAACATCGTCTTCTCTGATGAAGCTACGTTCTGCCTAAATGGATCTGTTCACCGCCATAATTGCAGATATTGATCGCAGACCAATC
Organism: Holotrichia oblita; assembly: GCA_023690525.1. Taxonomy (NCBI): domain Eukaryota; kingdom Metazoa; phylum Arthropoda; class Insecta; order Coleoptera; family Scarabaeidae; genus Holotrichia; species Holotrichia oblita. The sequence goes on along the minus strand of CM043016.1, from coordinate 94,783,856 downwards.
CGCATTGGACTCAAGCGTGTCATACTCATCCCAGAGGAAAAGTTAACGTATGGGTTGGAATGATTGGACGACGCATCTTAGGACCATATTTTTTGACGGAAATTTGACTGTTGTGCAATATTTAGAATTTTTAAGATTTGAACTGGTTCCAGCGCTCGCTGTTATTTTCCCAAACCACGAGGGTGGTGATGTACCCCATCCAAATATTTAGTTTCAACAAGATGGGGCACCTCCCCATTATGGTGTAGAGGTTCTCCACTATCTTGACGAAATATTTCTTAATAAATGGATTGGACGGAGAGGCGCCATAGAATGGCCACCTCGTTCTCCTGACCTGACTCCGTTAGACTTTTTTTGTGGGGTTATTTGAAATCGAAAGTGTATTTTAACAAACCGAACAATTTAGAAGATTTAAAACAACGAATTCGCGTAGAAATTACACAAATATCCCCAGACATAATTGAGGCGAGTGTACTAAGTGTTTACACTCGGCTGGGACAGTGTCAGTTGGTTGGTGGGGTCCATTTTGAAAATTTACGTCAACTGTTGCAATAAATTTAAGTTCAGATGTACTTTTTTAATTTAATTTTAATTTTGTAGAAAAATAAAATTTTCTTATTTTTTTTATAAATTTATATTATTTTAAAAAAATTGTGATGCAGCATACCAATTGTTTTATATCACTATTTGGAGGATATAAAGATCTACCAAAAACGATAAAAAATAATATGGTTGCTATTTAAAAAAAGGGTTGATGACGTCATCATTCTAAAAACCAATGACGTCATAGAAAAAAATTGTATGTCAAAAGATGGCGTTTAAAAAAAAAAATTTACCTGTCCGAGCGTTTTTCCTAAAAATGCAAAATAATGCGGTTATAAGCTTGGTTCCAAACTTTATGACCACACTGTATATGTGTATGCAAACACCAGGGATATAAAAACACATTACTCGACCAAAAATATCTTATGGTCACCATTGAACTACTAAACTTGTAAAAGTTCAGGTGAGCTACGGTTATATTAGCAATAGTTTAGACATTATAAAAACTACACGATCAATAACAACCAGGAAATATCATTGCACATAACTTTAAATATAAAAATCGATAGTTCTTTAGTATTTTGACGTTTGACCTTTCAGGAAGCGAAATGTAAAGAACAACGACCTTATAAATATTGCCATTACATGTGATGGCCAAATTGTAAGTAAATAGCAAATATACGGTTCAATTCGACCAACAGACAAGCTACGCACGTAGGGACATATTATTTTTAAATTGATTTTAGCGGAAAAGTTATTTTCGAATGTACATAGGTATGTGTTACATTGCAAAACTTTAGAAAGCATCGAAACATAATTCACAAGAACATATTGCATATAGTGCTAGATTATGTTATGTATAAGTATATCTAATAGGTACACAATAAATGCAGTTACGGCGAGGTGTATGCAAATACACATTTATAACATGCTTAGTCTGTTTGCTAAGTCAACGAAAAGCTATATTCTCCTTCAAATACATAACCTAAAGATATTAGCACTTCTCTCTTTAAGTTTCCCATCAAATAATCACTGAATGACTTGTTTAAACATTAGTATTCTTATCACGCCGAATATACCGTCACGATAGCATCGTATTATTTAGCATAATCATTATTCATTATAACAAGATAAACTATTAATGCGCTAAAAAATTCTAACATTTTAACTTAAGGGGTGTCGAAAGTATGTTTCCGATTTGAATGTCTGAACTTAAAAGTGATCTCCAAAATTGATTACAAAATAGTAGCTGCCATATTGTTGTAGATAGTTCCGAAAAGATTTATCGATAAATGTCGACATACAGGATGATTGGTGAGAATGGCCTATTAAAAGTATTATACAAACGGAACTGGATTTTAAAACAAAATTTTGCAGTTGGATATGCTTGAATATAATCTATCACGTGAAAAATTTTTGAATAGGTACATATCACTTCCGGTTAACCGAAAGTGGGCATCAACTTCGATTTTTTAAATAGCATGCTATAAAATAAATTACAAATTCAGCTTCTGTGATAAATTTTACACATATTTCATATACACCTTTTCTTCAGTAAATTGACTATTAAAGTAAATTCTATATTAAATCTAGATAATCTATCTGCATAGACAAATCGGATATTCGGTTTAGATTTAGAAAATTATATATAATTATAATAAGTACATATATCTATTATAATGTAGAGAATAATAATACATTATTAAATAACTTTTAATTCCTGATTTATTTCCACTTAGAGGTCAATAAAACAATAAATAATTAAATACCAATTTATTTATTTATGGAATAAATATAAATATATAATAAAATAAAAAAAATAATATAATAAATTGGTATTTAATTATTTAATTATTACAGGAATTAAAAGATAAGTACATAAAATAAAAAATACATATATTAATTATTAAATAAAACTGAATTTAGTATACATTAACAAGTAAATACGTGTTTTGAGGAAATAACTGTACAAATTCAATTAAATTTACACTTAAAATTAGAGAAAAATAATATTGAATGTTATCGAATTCGTTGAAATTCAAAGAAATATCGATATACATACATATGTATAAATTGCCGATAACATCGATAGATGGCTATTTGAATTTTTGCATATTTACCGATATTATTAACGATATCGAACACGTGATATCGCTCACTCCTAGTTGTGTGTGTGTAATAGCAAATTTCGGGAACCGTGTTCTGAAACAGCCACAGAAACACTTTTTCTGCTTAAGAAAATGATAAGTTTAAACCGAATAATATGCACTGAAAAAAATATAATCCTGGTTTAAACGAAATTATATTTAAATGTTTTTCCGTTTTCTATATACATATACACATATGGATAAATTTAACTTTATTCACAAACAATTGATCTGCTTGAATCGTATCTGGGATTAATCTATATTCCTACATGCAACCGGTACGTCCATTAAGACCTACGTTTGAAGATCACGTTAAAAAAGGACATTAATTTAATAAACAAATTCCCGTAATAACACGTTTATTAACCACAAATAAATAGTACCAAGAACAATGAAAATACCACCGCCAGCCAAATGATAATTAACAAACAAGAAACAATTACTAAAATGCGAAGAGAAAACATATTTACATTACATAAGTTAATTACAGGTTAATCTTATCTTATTTGTTTTCATGACGATTCAGGTTGAATGCAAATATAATGCTTATATAATTTACAATGTTAATAATTTAACGCTTAAAATAAAGAATGAAACACAACACAATTTATAGGAAAAAATAGCATATATTGAAGAATTTACATCGATAGATTCAGACAAAAATAATCATAGCCATTTTAGAAGAAAACAGTAGTATCTTTAGATATCTTGGGTAAATTGAAAAATAAATTCTCCAGAAGGGTTTATGGTAGAACGTATCCTTGACAAATTTTTTGCACGGATGCGTTTAATTATGGTATTCACATATTCTGTATGCATACACGATTTGTATTCGGTTATCGTTTTATGTACCATATTTCATGATAATTTGATGCCATACTGATTTACATCATCCTGCATTTCATGATCAATTTTTCAGTTATTTAGGATTCATTGTTTCCTTGCTAATGTGCTGTATTAGCTCCATATGTATCGGGGTTCACTTTGTTGGAAAGTCTGCTCAAAGTACATATTTTATGCAGCGACCCTTAAAATTAGGTGGCCTAAGGATTGTGGTCGGGATAGATAAATCCAAATTTGGACAAAGAAAAGTATCAATGATGATCATCGTAACAATGATAATTGTGTTCAAATGTCTTTGTTACCGCCTTTTATAATGCCGCGCTGTTAATCACTTTTCTCCCAACAGCGAATGGTAGGTCGATTAAATTTCAATTCTCCGAGAAAAATGTCACCATCTTTCCGGAGAATTGAAACTCCTCTCCTATAATTTCGCCATAAAGATAGTCAGCCGCCTAACTACTGCGGCTATCGATCTGTTAATATTAATAATAGTAATAATCTGAAATTTCATGTTACTGCTTGTTTATAAGCAATCCCGAACACATCTCCACACACAGCCTACTAACGTGCTTCTACACTGGCCAAGAGACCCATTTTCAAGAATATTATCTTAATAACGCAGTACAGGGTGTCCCAGCAATAAAAAGACGGAATAGTAAATATGTAATGTCCGAACAGGATCACACCTAAATATACCAAAATAACGAAGAAATTAAAAAATTCAAAATTTATTAATTTTCGTACGAAATTTTTATATTAGAAAATTCTATTACGGACCTGACTGAATGTATACATACGAACGAACGATCCAACAGCTTGCAACAGACTGAATAACTGTGTATCTATCGTATGTACACTCGGTGACAGAATAAACAGAAAGGACAAAAGCCTTAAAATTGATGTCATTGTTTTTGTGGGCATGACTGGCAGACGCCATTTCTAAAATATGTCCGAATATTCCTGGAATGTTGTTTACATGTCTGCTGTTTGTTTGAAGGTGTTTGGAGGTTAGTTTTTAGTTGTGAGTTTAGTGATTTTGTGTTTTGTACGTTTTACCTACTTGGTTTATGTATGTTAGCAACTATTCTAATTATAGTAAAGCATAATTAAATATGATAGTTATTTCTAGTAACTGTAAAATTTGTTGTGTAATTCGTGTTTAAAACCTATTTTTATATATAATTATCTTATACTTGATGTACATTTCGAAGATATCTAACCTAGATGCTTGAAATCTAATTCAAACTTTTCCGTCAACATTCTTGAACATATTTTAAAACTGACATCAATAGCCTCAAGGTCACTCAGAATCACCACTAAAACATCAAAGGTTCCGACAAACTTGTCCTTTCTGTTTATTCTGTGACTCGGTTGATTTAAAATCGACTCACCCGGCAAGCGACGTAGACCTAATGTCGCACACAGAAACTTTCAACATTTAACTGGATGTTTGTAGTAATAAAGCAATTTGCTTATGAGCAGGTAAAATAGCTACGTAATGTGAAATGAATGGGAAGATCGCTGCAGAAATATATTCTTTTTCAGATACTTTTAATATCTGCTTTATTACGTAGTATAGCGTTTGCCAACACCCATTACCATTAATGACATATAAACGCAAATAAAATAATAATACAAATCAATTTTAGAACTATAAGAAACATTATTTATCGAAGCAGCTAGACAGGAATCTATGTTCATCTTAAGTTTGTTTCGTTAAAAACACTGATTTTATTCGAGAATTTATAACAAAACACACGCAGTAAACAAATAATAATTTATTTCAAATAATAGAGAAGGTAAACGAAAAGGCAGTCGAACTGAAAACAAATTAATACACAGAAAAAACTTTTGAATTATTGGTTGGTTCTGAAGGACATTTTCTGCACCATCATGCAAACATTCATTCTCTAAAGTATGTATATGTAATAGGGTGAATCGAAAAACGCGTTTTTTTCTGCAATACAATTCTAATAGCACGGAAAACTTGCGCATAGGCGTCATTATAAATAAAAAAATTTAAAAATGTTTGTTTTCAACATTTGAAATTGGGCAGAAGGCCTAAAGTTACCAAAACAAAAGTCAAAATCCCTGTAAATTAAAAAAAAATGCAAAAATTACAAAAAAAAAACATTTTTTGTTGTAATAGTGAGAAAAATGTTTTTAAGAGTGTTCTTAATGCATACAAAAAGTAATTAGACCCATTCTTGTTTTACTGAATTCGCGCAAAAGACCTAAAGTTGCGAGCAGGGTTGACGCCCTGAAAATATTATGTTGGCTATGATAATGGATGAGAGACCACACATTAGAGAACTTGGCTACAGGAGGATCCTTAAATCCAGAAATGACCCATCGGCTGAAGGTTACGTAACAGACTTCAAAATACCTTCAATAAATTTTAGTGCAAACGACTATATCGAAGTAATTGATTGGTCAATCTGCAAGTTAACACCGCCGCCACTACTTTCCAAGATGCCAACTGAACACATTGCTTCTTTGTTGAAAGACAAAGTGCTATCAGTGTTTAACTACCTCAAATTCCCATGCCTCACCCAGTCAGTTGAGAGGTATGTAAAACTGGTTACAGAAACAGCAGAAAAACTGTGCGGGCATGAAAATCGAGATGGTTATATTAGAGCTACTTTAAAATCAAGACAACTGATGCCCACATTTAATTAAAAGTCAGAACTCAAAGGGGCAAATTGTATGCGATAGCGATTTAACTATACATATGTTGAGCTCGCATTAAGAAATTATCGGTTTAGGAATTTATAAATGATCCCTTGCATATGGATTTAATAGAAAAATATATTTTATATACATATAAATATCTAGTAATTTACATACAGTTGACCATACTATTACTGCTTTGCATTCAGGTACCGCAATAAAGCATACTTTCATCGGGTTTTATGGCAGTTTGAGTCGATTCTAAATCAACCGAGTGTACGTTGCACAGCTGATTCGAAATGATTCATGCAGTATTCGTTCGGTTTGTACCGCGCTCGTCCAGGCCCGGCGTAAGGCCAACTAAATTCTTTATTTTTTTTTTCTGCAGTTTGCGTACGAATAGAGACTTCATATTTTGGATTTACGTTTTTTAGCATTCCAGCTTGGTATTACTGCTACTCCGTCTTTTTATTCCTGGGACACCCTGTATATATATTTAATATTTGTAATACTCATAGCATGAAGTAAATATATAGGGAACCGAAATGAAGACCAGAGTAGCAGAGCAGGCATAACTTAAAATTTAGCGCTTGTTACTCCAAAATGGAACTGACATTCGATGATATAAAATATTACTCACTATTTGACTTTGTAATCCTACTCACATAATTCCTTCGGACCCAATGGTTAACCCGGACTACAACGTTCCTTAAACAACATAGTGATTTATTGATAGATAATACCGGCAAATACAATGCTACAATTTATTGTTATAAAGGGTGGGTCACTTAAAATGATTCACTAGAATTACGGCCAAGCAAAATAAAGTTTTAAAATCCAACCAGGTAGACCTATAGAGCTCGACGAAAAGCACATTTTAATGACAATGTAAATTTTATAACATTCATGATGACGTCACGCCGAAATCAATTTGCATTTTATTAAATAGCACATTTATGTTTTCTGTCGTTGTATTGTAAGAAGATGGCATTTCTAACACATCACAACCACTTATTAAATATTTTATCCAACTATGTTTGCAATTATAAAGAATGAAATTTGATTTTTTAAATTTTGCGGTATCAAAGTTTCAAGCATAGTTTACCGATATTTTGCGTAACGTAAATGTTAATGTGTATGACATTTGTCAGATTTGACTTAAATCACTATTCTGCCATTTGCTTATCTTGAAGTGTAACGTGCTAAATCAAGATGTGCTAAATTTAAAATATGAAATGTAAACTATGAAATCTACAAAAGCTACAAAACGAATAATTAATTTTTTCTTCAAACGTCAATAAAACTGACATTTTTCGACTGAGCAGTCGGCCGCAAAGTGTCACTTTTCCTCCGCCGGAGGTTTACTTTTCACTTTTCGGCCGCGGAAAAGTGCTATTATAGCAACGTACAAACACATAATTTCAATGTCGACAATGTCCACTTGACAGTTTTATGATGAGTTACTATAGAAACAACTCGTAAAAATCATCGGTCTAAACTGGTCTAAACGTCCAAACATCCTACTTCCTGCTTATCTTCAATTGAAAATAGATATTTTTGCATAAATTTGCCGACGTTTGAAGAAAAAATAGCATATTTTATGTAGAGGAAAAGGTACTTTTCATGGCTTGCTCTCTATTAGCAGCCTCACTTCGTTCGACAACATGAGCGCGCCATGAAAAGTATCACTTTTCCTCCGTATAAAATAATATACTATTAACACTAGTGCGAAAATGTTTATAACGCTAATGACAGTTACTTTATTGATGTAAATATTGATATATATATACATACATTAGCATTCCAAAAAGTACTATATAATATGGATCCATTGGGCATCACCATTGGTTTCAATGAATCTCATCAAGATCCAGTTTTATTATTTTATATGAATAAAAAACATCAACAAAACTTTCTTGACATTTCTAATTCTCAAATATCACTGCGTTACCGTGACTGACATTTCTCATGACATATTAAATTGCTCGCTAACGCTCGTGTCGCAAACTTTTACTTATGAAACAAAATTGCACTTTTAACACTTGTATCGTAAATAACTAATGAACGTTTGTTAGTTGCCAAGTAACATTTAATGACATATACACTGGAACCTCGTCTATATCAGCGGTTGCGAAACGTAAACATTCACTCATATCCCCTCAAGAGGGGTCCCCACTCTTATCCCGTTAGCAGAGAGGAAAGGCCGTGCTACGCGCTGATTGGCTCATGTGAATACGTGCACTATCGGGTGGTGGATGCCGAGCGGATATAAATGAGTGCTATAGCGCGGATATAAGCGAGGGTGGACATAAGTGAGCGCGGATATAGATGAGGTTGCAGTGTATGTAGAGCCCAAGTGAAACTTTGCGTTGTACGCAAATATACATCAGGTAAATAACAATATTTGTGCGCTGCAAAACTTGAAATATTGGCGGCAATTTCAATAAGTTGTTGATTTCATTTCTTATTAAAATCGGTCATATTTTATACAGTTATACGTTAAAAAATTAGCTGTTTAAGAAATTTACAATAAAAATACCACATTCCATTTAAATAAATGCAAATTGATTTCGGTATGACGTTAGGATGAATTGTATAAAATTCATATTTTTATTAAAATGTGCTTCCCTTAGAACTCTAACATTACCTGGTCCGATTTTAAATTACTTATTTAGTTTGGCCATAAGTTTAATGCATCATTTTAAGTAGTCCAGCCTGTAGATAGTGAAAGCATATGACAACCATTTATCATTTAATCTAACGAACTCTTGCGGAACCTTGAAACGCAACAAAAAAGAAGAAAGTAAAGGCTCCTCATCGAAGACAGGGAAAAAGGGACTTCTTTAAGACATAGTATAAATATGACCATCCGAATTGGAAATTTAAATAGTATACTACATAAATAAATATGTATTATGACCATATGAAAACTCACAAATAATCAATTATATTTTTTGTTTTTCAATTTTAATAACAAACTGAAATTTGCCGAAGAAAAGAAACTTGGGGATTCCGTACCATTATTAGGTACCAAAGATATTAGTGACAATCAAAATACTACATTACGAGTATATGGTACTATAAACCTACCAAGCCAGTGTGTTACTAGCATTTTTACTCTGAACATTTACTTAAGTATACAGTAAACCTCTTTCTACCGTTGAAACACAGAATAGAGCATATGTATCTGTCATCTCTAATTTTAATAGTTATTCTCAGCAGAAGTTACTAGATCAAAGTATTATTTCCAAACTCTAACGTTGTCTCTCATATTAACCAACACATGAACTTACACTTTTATTAAATAAATAATAAATTGCAATATATGGTTCGCGTATAATTAAAGTAACGGTTTCACTGATTTGCTTAAACCATTAATACAGAAATTGTTCCTTACCTCACTAAAAGCTGATAGGTACATATAATGACACTCGACCACTCGTCAGTATGTCTATACGTTGATGCATAGTTGAAATATATTAAATTTATACCAATTGTCCAGTAACCATTGTAAACTTGGACATTGTTTCCTGATTATTTCATAAATTTAACACCAAGCAGATATTATTTAATTTATCCTAGATGAGTTTGTTTGTTGTTCAACTCATCTACAGTTGTTTTGAACATTTTGTCCCGAAGGTTAGATTGTTTAAATTATGTTAGGAGACATTGAGTTCAATGATACTCCTAATACTGCAAGTGATGCCTTTAGTAACAAAGTTCACACACACACATTTATCTTCATAATAATAAGTTCATATTTATTTGCCTTCAAATATTACTTTTCCAGAAAGAATTAAAAATATGTTATCCTAACATAAAAGCTAACAAATTCACGTAGGAAATAGGACGTAGACAATAAAATGTATGCATGTATGTATGTATATTTCAATTACAAAGTAATGTATACTATTTACATTAATATTGTTTCGTAACATTATGAACGCATTCTTTTATCGTAACCGTTCCATCAGCTGCGGTGCATAACATAATTAAAATTCTTTATATTTGCGGCTATTTATTTTGCGCCATCATCACGAATGCAAACATATAATTATAACTTTCCACCAACATGTTCTTATGTCATGCAACGTTTAAAATAACTATAAATCCCTAGAGTATACTAGTTTTTTTCATACAGCTTATAAACATATGTATGTATTGGCACAAATATGTAAATATCAAATTAAAATTTTAATAAGTTAATGTCAAACTAGTTATACGACATATGCAAACAGTAGCAAATTGTGAATGCTTTGTTCTACTAGCAAAGTATTATTTCTAATATCAAGGAACTTTTCATATATTGCACCAGCGGGGACGCCTAACTTGGACTCATGTTATTTTTACGAAAATTAGTATTACTGATGAGTAGGCAGTTGATAAAGCTTGAAGTACTACTGTGACTAGAAAAAATGAAAATTAAAATATTTATTTTTTGACAACAATCCTACTGAGAAAGTAATATTTTGACTGTATAGGACATAACAACCGTCCTATTATCTGAGATTTTTCTATGTGTGATGGGTGCTAGTTTCCTGGCTTCTTAAGCTGAATCGCTTTGTTCCTAAGATCGAATGGTAGTTCGATTAGAATCCAATTCTCCTAGAAAATTTCACCGTTCTCTTGGAGAATTGAACCCCGGTTTCTAGCATTCTGTCACTACGATAGCTAGTCGTCTAACCACTGAGGCTCCGTGTGGTGGTCCCCATCAAGCGCGTTCCCAGGTGGCAGATAGAGAATCCTAGGCTTTGGGATGTGCGTGCCAGGCACATTGAGCCGAAAGCCTGAGCGGTCTAAGCCCTGCGACATGGTGGGACTGCCTGGTTGCGCCTAAGCGAGTGATCCCGCAATATGACCTAAGTGAAAACCGCTCCCCGTACCAACCTCCCGGCCTAGCTGTAATGTCGGGAGTAAGAGCATGCACCGGGATTAACGGTGCCAGCTTATGATTTACCTAGTAAACAGTAGCCACAAACCATACTCCGTCTACGTATCGCAGGCGGGTGGAGTGGGGGGTGGGCTTAGTTGCCCGGACCGAGAGGAGACAACCTCAATAAAAACCTAGATCCTAAGCTGGAGTGGGTCAGGGCGAAAGGATGCATGGCTGAATAGAAGATCAGACCCTTCTGGTTCCAACCTAGGATATCAGGCGGCCTTCGAGGATTATCAGCTTTCCGGAGTAATGCGGTGCTCTGCTTCCGATGACTACCATTTCTCCAGCTACTCGTGGGAACAGTATGTGCAAAATTTCCTATAGTACACAGGTCGATGAACCTATAAATTCATCAAACTAGCATTTCCCAAACCATCACCAACATTCTTCCAAGAACGATGGAACAAGACGACTGCCTTGCGAAGCCGGAATAACATGCTAATCCGTCACAGACGAACCCGAATCAAGAAACCAGGGATCAGGAAAACCCTATATTCCAAGCGCAAGATAGGAGGTGCTGCACGTAAACGCTTCAAATGACTGGTTAAAGAAGAGCACAACCCCCAAGAGGCCCGAAAACTAGCTCAAAAACTAATTGCTAGGAAGGCGCCTGAGGATAAGAGTGGTAAAAAAGCCAGATCCGAGGGAAGCACTCCCGAAAGCAATACAGCGAAGAAGGTAAAGCAATCCCATGATGCTGTGAAGAAACCTTTCACTGTTTTAAGTTACCGTACGGTAGCATAAAGTATCAGGGTAGGCATATTGCACACGCAGTTCTCTGATGTACTACTGACTACAGAGCAGTTAGGCACAATACAGGAAGAAAAATCCTGAAAACGATAGCGCAAAAGGATGCGGCTGTCAAGCCGAAATTCCTTGGCTCTACTTTCAAGCCTGGTACGCTCCTTCTGAACTCCGCTGACACTGCCACTGCAGAGTAGCTCAGAACCGTAGTGAAGAACCTCCGACCATGGGAAGGCGCGACTCGGTTGCTATGGCAATTCAGAGCTAGTTCTCGCTTCGTCCTTCTTACCCAGAGATGCAAATGAATCACTTCCAGAGGACGTCCAGCGACTCATCAAATACTGTAAAAATATAAAGAAGCCGGTTCTCGTAGATTACAATGCCAATGCGCACCACGTGGTATGAGAAAGCACCGACACAAATGCAAAAAGTGAGCCTCTTCTTGAGTATTTAACTTGCAATAGTATTAATATTGTTAATGAAGGTAAAAAACCTACCTTCATGAATGTAGCTCAGCAGGAAATCCTAGACTTAGACTTGAGATAGAGGCGTAACTGACACATCAACGAAATAGAGTTCCTCGGTCATCAGGTTGGTCAATGTACAGAGAATGTCTAAGAACGCAAGGGTGGCGAGGGCACAGTTCATAACGAACAAGCCCAGCAGCAGGTTAAGCGCAACTCAGTCCTACCAGGCAAAGCCTCTCCCTGCTGTAGATCGCAGTGAGGGTTTTACCCTATCCTACCCGAGGTGCCACTGTGATAGCAAAACACTGCGGTCTAGACCAGAAAAGGTCGAAAAACAATCTCCTGATCCGGCTGTCGTGTCGTGGCTTAGGATCTGCGACAGGAACAGACGGCGCCGGACGGAGCATGACATCCGTCCGTCATACCAGGCACCTGCATGCTGTCGTGGACATGTCTCACGGGCATGAGGTGTTGGGGGATCTTGGCTTAACCGCCCGGATCGAGAGGAGACAACCTCACAAAAAACCTAAATCCTAAGGCAAAGGGGTCCGGCCGAGGGGATGCGTGGCTAAATAGATGATTAGTCTGCGAGGGCCCCGACCTTGGGGCACCAGGGGAAACCCCATTGTAACCACCTCTCCGTCCTACATGCGGGGCTCTGTAGAGCTGGATTTTTATTTCCCTAGCTGCTCGTGGGAACAAACATGAGTAAGAACAATGTAAAAACCAAAACTAAACGGGATGTTACCGTACCAACTGCCGGGACCGCTGATAGAGACAAACCCTCTACTAGCGCAACCGGAACTAAAGAAAGGAAGGCACGTCACATGACACCCCTTCCTGAACTAGGGCAACCTGGAGGCCTGGACGACCCGAAGAGGAAGGGTCTCAGCGGGGCAGGCGTGAAATGGTACCTGCGCTTTCTTAAACAGGGCTTGACACCTGAGGAAGCCAGGGCCAAAGTAGACAAAGAAAGACAAGTGAGGCAGGAAGCCTCACAGTCAGTAACGGCAAATACAAGCCAGGGCAAACGAGGTAGTGAGCATATCTCACCAACCCAAGCGCCACAGTATAAGAAGAGGAAAACCAAACCCTCTAGTATCACCTCTGGTGCAGCAGGCAAAGCTGGGCAAGTCACCAGCTATGCTACTGCTGCCAAAATTACTAAGGTAGGAATACTACCAGAGGAATACCCTCAGGTAATGTTGAACAGTGCTCAGCTGTCCTCGCTGGAAGAAGCTCTAGTCGAGGCAATGGTAGAGAGCACAGTGCGAGGCCTGCAGTTCGCCGGGATTCACTTCCGCCAAGGAATGGTGCTGGTGGACTGCGAAACCGAGGAAACAGTCAAGTGGCTTGATCAAATAGTAGGCGGTCTTCCGTTATGGAAGGGACCCAAGCTAGTGACGAGGAAAGGAGACGACCTCCCTAAACCTCACGTCATGACGGTATTCTTTCCGAGAAGCAAGGGTCAGGAGGCAGGGAAGCTGCTGAAACTGGTCGATACCCAGAACCCTGAACTCCAGACAAACCTCTGGAAAGTGATGAATAACAAAGAAGAAGGGCACGGCCAGGTCCTCACTATTGGGATTGACCCCAAATCATGTGAGGCGATCCTGGCAAAGGGATGTACCCTACATTTTAGATTTGGGAGGATCCCCGTGTCAGGGCTCAAAAAGAGCCAGGAAAAGACAGAGAAGAAAGAGACTACCTCTGAGACCTCTTAGACCGTGGTGGAGCAGCGGGAGACTGTCGAGACTACCTCGCCGGCCTCTCGCTCCACACTAGATGACATCAATTTAGATGATATCAGAATTGACTCCGGGCCGGAAGAAGGATATACTCTGACGCCGGAGGAGTTTGTAGAGCTGGAGGCAGGTGGCCCTCCACCACATTAGACGTCTTCACCAGGCTGGCGCAAATTAACTTGCAGCATTCGAGGGGAGCCTCGGCTGTGGCTGCAAGGATATTTGCAAAACACAACCTGGGACTCGTGTTGATCCAAGAACCTTGGACCAATCGAGGGCAGATCAAGGGTCTGTCATGTAACGACTCACAGGTAATATGGGATTACAGGCAGGAGCATCCTAGGGCCTGCATCCTAATTAGAAACAACATTAACTATATATGTGTTGCAGAATTTATGACTCGGGACCTGACGACGATCATGGTACACCTCGACATCGAGGGAAGCAACCGAGCCATTGTAATTGCCTCCGCATACTTCGCCAACGACGGGACAACAACATCACCGCCCTTGGAAGTGAAGGAGCTAGTGAGGTATTGCAGCAGGAAGAACCTGCCGTTGATAGTCGGATGTGATGCCAATGCACACCACGACATGTGGGGAAGCACTGACGTCAACGAAAGAGGTAAGTCACTTTTAGAATTTCTATTAGCTTGGAATCTCGAAATTGCAAATGTAGGCAGAGAACCTACGTTTGTAACAAGGGTAAGGAGGGAAGTACTAGATGTAACTTTCAGTAGCCTTAGCATAAGTAACATAGTTAAGAACTGGAAAGTCTCGAGTGAACCCTCCCTGTCAGACCACAGGATAATAGAGTTCACCTTGGAGAGACTAGACCCTATAATGCACCAGTACAGAAACCCCAGGAAAACAAACTGGGACCTGTACAAAACATATTTAAAGGACAACCGTAGCCAGCTAAACACAGGCGGGACAAGACACCACCTCAAGCTGGAACAGGATGTAGAGCTGCTTTGTGGGGCGATATCCAAGGCCTTTGAAGCCAGTTGTCCGTTATCCCCAAGAAGACCAGCCAAGGATGCCCCTTGGTGGAACAGAACTCTGGCAAATCTCAGAGCTGAAGTCCGTCACCTGTTTAATAAAGCAAAGGTTGACGGGAACTGGCAAAGTTACAAAGAGAAGCTGACTACGTACAACAAGGAGATAAGGAAGGCAAAAACAAAAATTTCAGAAATTTTTGCGAAAACATCACTTCCACTCCTGTAGCAGCAAGGCTTCACAGAGCCATGGCAAAAGGCGGGACTAAACCTGTGATGGCCTTGAGAAAACCAGATGGCAGCTACACGGAAGGGGAAATGGAGCGGGCTGACCTGCTCCTTCAAACACACTTCCCTGGCAGCAAGCAAGCAGATCCGGCAGAGACAATCCCTAGCACCAAGAGACCCAAACGGGAGGAATGGGAAATCTCTAGGCGAATCTGCACAAGACAACGCATGGAGTGGGCAATAAACACCTTCCAGCCCTACAAATCACCAGGAGCGGATGGGATTTTCCCCGTGCTCCTGCAGAAAGGACAGGAAGAGGTACTACAGCATCTCGTAAATATAACGAGAAGCAGTCTCGCGTTGGGATATGTCCCCAAAGACTGGAGAAGGGCGAAAGTCACCTTCATACCAAAAATAGGGAAGGAAGATGGGACTGACCCCAAATCCTTCAGACCTATTTGCCTGACATCTTTTCTATTGAAAGCAATGGAAAAAGTAATAGACAACTATATAAGAATGGAGGTTATGGAGAAAGCTCCACTTCACACAAGTCAGCACGCATACAGGGCAGGCAGATCGATAGAGACTGCCCTGGAAGAGCTAACAAGAACCATTCAGGAAACCTTGAATGAAAAAGAAACAGCTATCTGTGCCTTCCTAGATATCTCAGGTGCGTTTGATAACACGTCGCATGATGCGATCAGACGAGCACTGGAGACAAGGGAGGTGAGTAAAACAGTAACCAACTGCGTTCGGCGTACACTGCATAGGATATGCCGATGACATTGTTATAATAGCAAAAGGCAAATTTGAGGGAATTCTTTGTGACCTGATACAAACAAGCCTTAGAATTACAAGCGAATGGTGTCGATCAGTGGGGCTGAGCATTAACTCAGCAAAAACCGCAATCGTACCTTTCACTAGGAGGAGGAAACTACCGAAAATGAAAGATATACGTCTAGATACAGCAGTAATCGAATGCAAAACAGAAGTCAAATATCTAGGAATAACCCTGGACAAAAAACTTCTGTGGAACAAGCATATCGAACTGACTGTGAATAAAGCAACAATAGCTTTAATGATATGCCGGAATTTAGCAGGCAAAACGTGGGGTTGTAACCCAAATATACTGCGATGGCTGTATACTAGTATAGTAAGACCTATGGTAACATACGGGGCAATAACCTGGTTCCAAAAGGTCACACACGTCACAACCAAGAATATCCTTGGCAAGCTGCAAAGGTTAGCATGTGTATGCATTACCGGAGCAATGGGAACCTGCCCAACCGCTGCCCTAGAGGTCATCCTAGACCTCACACCTCTACATCTAGTAGTGGAGGGAGTGGCCCGTGCGGCAGTGTACCGACTAGCCAGGGCACGGACGGGAGGGGGCGAGACTTTATGCCAAGGAGCTTTGTCATCCATGGCGGGACTCTCCCCACTTTCGGATCTGCCAAGCGACGAAATGGTTAGGAAATACAGCTTCGAAAAGAACTTTTCAACGAAGTTGAGCAACAAGAGAGAGTGGGAAGGAGAATCCTCCACCTACTCTCTAAAAGCAAACACCATCAAATGGTACACGGATGGGTCCAAAACTGAAAAAGGAACAGGTGTAGGGGTATTCGGGCCAGGAACCAAATATTCAGAGCCGATGGGAATATACCCCAGTGTCTTCCAGGCAGAGATTAATGCGATTGGAAGATGTGCTCAGGTGAATCTTGACAGGAACTATCGGAAGGAGAATATTGCAATCTTCTCCGACAGTCAGGCAGCCTTATTGGCGCTGAGTTCTAACACCATCAGCTCCAAGTTAGTTTGGGAATTTCGGGATAAACTAAACAATCTGGGCAAAGAAAACAAAGTTGCATTGTGCTGGGTACCAGGACACACTGGAATCAGTGGCAATGAGAAAGCTAATCTATTAGCAAAGGAGGCCGCCACAACATCGTTTGTGGGACCGGAACCATTCTGTGGAATAGGGATGAGCACCTATAAGAAAGAACTTAAAGACAGGCAAGAGGACGTCAGAGCTTCCCTCTGGCACAATCTTCCTGGTCTGAGACATTCCAAGGTATTCCTTGGAAATTTCAACAAGCAGAGAGCAAAAACCATGCTAGAACTAAACAGGAACAGATTACTCATTCTCACAGGTTTCCTTACAGGGCATTGTCACCTCGGGGAGCACATGAAGAGAATAGGTCTGAAACAGAATAGCGACTGCAGGTTCTGCGGGGCGGAAGATGAAAGTCCGGAACACCTGATATCCAACTGCACAGAAATTGAAGAAATTCGCGCCAACTATCTTGGCAAAGGCGTTATAGACGAGGAAGAAATACCCTCTCTGAAACCATCACATCTGTTACAGTTTATTAAAGCCCTCAGGCTGGATGGGGAGCTGTGACTGCGGGCAAAACCCAGCAGCTTACACCTCATGTAAGGGGGCACAATCGACCCACGGTCGCGGTGCAACATCACCCTTATATCTAAATCTAAATCTAAATCTAAGAACGCAAGTACTTGATCCTTCGCATCCTATAGAGACACGCGAAGCCCTTGAAACTACAGCAGCCTAGCTGCAAGTTGCTTTGATTGCATCTTACGAAGCGAGTTGCCTAGTCCGGCAAAAAGCTACTCATAGATAGGTGCCCTGGTGGAGCCAAGGGCTCGACGTTCTCAGAGTGCATGCCAGGAGACTGTTCAATAGAACTAAACTTACTGGAGATTGGAACAGTTACAGAATAGCTTTAACACGATATGGCTACTGAACTGCAATTAAAAACCATTCATTAAAAAATTATAATGTGCTTGTACGTTCCTATAAGAATGCCATTTTATAGCAATTACATCGCAAATTTTCTCCCAAAGCTAAAATATTAATAAACTCATGACAACTAACTAGATTGCTCTGTAGTATTAAGCAAACTTCACTCACTTGACAAGTTTACCCCAATTCTTTATTTTGTATTTAATTTTGTATTTTATTTCATGAATTCCATTACTGAAGACATCTTAGGTAGTAATAATTTGAGTTCTAACATCACAAAATTTATTTCCTAAAATTACTACAAATCTTTCCAGACAACATAATTAGTACACGTATATTTACGCCTATTCATACCTAATACTAGTCAATTCAAGTCAAAACGTTCCTGTAGGCAAAGTTTTTTTATTTACTGTCTAACTCGCAAATTACCATGCGTCTATTCCGTTCACGACTTAAAATACGCCTTCAATCTAATCCAGTTCAATGGATCTCACGAGATCTGTTTGTCTAAACGACAAGAGGAAATATTTCAAATATACAACTAATAAAGGTAGTATCTCATTGAAATTTAATACAAATTCTTTAATAAACCGCACAGACACACCAGACATGCACGCAATTCAAAAGTGTCGAAAGATTCTTATCAAAGTAACATAATTGTTGTTAAGGTATACCAGCGAAAATAGGCACACTAACGTGAATTAATAAATATTGATATTACAGACCTAACTGTTTTTATGTATATACGCCCCAAGAAAATGATATTTATTTTTAGTATAAATTCTGTTAAATTGTATCACTGTTATATACTACTATAACTATTTTTAAATCGCCGAACTTTTGTTCATATTGTATGTTTGCGAAAATTATTTTTAGTCTAAAATAGTTTTCCTTCAGTTTGTTTTGCTCTAAATGTTTTACAGAAATTGTAATAAATTTTTCTTATTAAGGAAACTAACAGAATCATCTAAATTGAGTGCTTTTTCTACAAAAAGGGTTACTTCTCACCTTCTACACCAAGTTGCATACACGTTCTGCTATAACATACATATGTTAGAATATGCTGCCGAATGGAATAGTTGACCGAAAGTGTTGATTGTATTGATAGGTACTGCTAGTGTCTACTGAAAGTGTCTTCCATGTCTGCTGGCAGATACTTCTGATAATAAGCAATTTGTATCACTTTCTTCTTCTTCTTCTTGTTGGGTCTATATGAACTTTGTACAGTATCTAGTTAACACCACAAAAATGTGTGCTACGTATCGAGGGCATCATGCTAAAAGAGCGTGTCAACATTTCTCGATTTTTATCTTTTGTGATACAGTGTAATTACAATTAGATGTATTTAATGATACCGACATTTAATATAAATTATCATACCAGAACAAATACACAGTACCAGAATAAGTTAAAATAAATATTTAAAACGTTTTTTTCGTTTCTTGAAAAGTGCGTGTTTGGTTCACACGCTCTTTTAGCATGTTGCCCTCGATATACTGCACGATTGCAGATAGGCTCCCAAAGTGGTCGAAATCAACCCCTTAGAATCGATATCGGTTTCGTAGTGGTCGACATAAACGAAAACTGATTTTGGGGGTCCACGAGGTGTAAAAATCGACCCCTATTAATTAACACAAGTTCTTATTTGAAACTTTCAAGATACTGTATAAGTTGTGTTACGTGTACCAACTTGTTATAAGAATGACTAATATTTTAATGGGAAGTATCATTGTTGTACTTAAAAAAACTCAAAAAGTCAATAAGCGTGCACAAGTTCGTACAAGATGAAAAACATGGCAAGTCAGTAAGCGTAGAAAAATTCGTGCAAGATAATGAGTTCGAACGTACAAGTCTTTCAGGCACATTTTGACTTGCTCTGTATTTGACGCATACACGCGATTTAACACGAATGAAATCATGATCATATTTTACTGTATAAGCTTGCACCTAGGTTGAAAGTTCATTTGCGTTTTGAAATTCGTTGGAGCTTGAAAGATAATACATTCATCTACTACCTAATTTATTTCAAGAGATTACAGAGAGAGATGGGGGTCTGAGGTATCAGTTCATTTTTGAAAAGAAGTCTCTGGCCCGAAATAGTTTGGGAATCCCTGGTCTACAACATAGGATATAGTTTAACAATTTTGATGCCAGGGTTCAATTTTCTTTACTGTATTGAATATACCATATTACATTGTCGTTTATTTCACTTATTTCTGCATCTCCTCAACATATACATATGTAAATTGCCCACGCTTTTTGTTTTATATTGATTAGATTTCATGTATTTTGCTAAACACCAGAATAACAGTCAAAATTATTAATTATTTTCTTTTTACATTGTTCATTTATTGTTTCGCTTGAACTAGGTAATTATCAAAAATTACACTGATCAACAGAGTTTTTACTTCTCAAACACGACTATCTTCCGATTTTTTCTATCACGTATAGGTTTTAAAATATATGCATTTGAAGTTTCACTAGATAGTGTAATGAGTGTAATAACGATCATACAGTAATTACCTATTAGCGATAAGAGTGTTTGGCAATGATGTAATTACATTCTGCGATTATTTCAGAAAGGTATGATAACAGGTATGATATTCGCAATACATATATTTCAACTTTCCATAAATTAGATCATTTATGTGCCAGTCTCTGGAGAGTTAGTATTATTTTGTGAAATGACGAGTGAAGAAAGTTTCTTGTATTTCACGTATTTTGAGTGTAAGTGCTTAACTTAGAAAGCATTAGTCATGTCCCGTAAATGTGCAAACTATCCGGATCGTTTTTGTTATGTTTGTGGAGAGTTTGCTGCTAAATATCAAAGACGATGTTTTATTCTACTAACAAGAAGAATCATCTGTACTTTGAATGTAGAGTTTGAGACCAAGATAAGCAATGAGCACCACATATTTATTGTGTTTCTTGTGCAAATCGTCTTAGACAGTAGATAAAAGGTTTCCGTTCATGTATATCTTTTGCAGTACCTATGGAGAGAACAAAAGGATCATCTAACCGACTTTTACTTCTGCATCACAAATAGAACAGGCTTCTCTGCAAAATATAAAAAATCTGTTGTGTATCCTAATTTAACACCGGCGATAAGACATGCACGTTGGTCATTATGATTCTCTTTCCGTTCCTATGCCACCAGGGACATTTGAAGAATGAAATGACGAAAACGATGACATTGCTGATAGTACTGATCTAGGTTTTATTCCTGTAGATCCCTCTAAGCCACATTTGATTACACAGACACAACTAAAGGATTTAGTTGGTGATTTGAACTTAAGTAAAGCCAAAGCCGAGTTACTTGGCTCTAGATTTCGAAGTTGGAATTTATTGGACCACAGTACCAAAGTTAGTCATTTCCGTAACCCCGAGACGAAATTTTCTGAATTTTATTCTATGGACGACAATCTTACCTACTGCAGTGATGTTGGCGGTTAGATGGAAGCTCTTGTACGTAAACATAAACCCGAAGAACGGCGACTGTTGATTAATGCATCTACATTTAGCTTGAAAGCAATTCTATTGCATCATGACAATGTATTGCCCTCAGTTCCCATGACATATTCAGTTCACCTAAGGGAATCTTATGAAATTATGGAAGTTGCTTTTTGTGCGAATGCGATAGTCATGCTAAATTGTAGCATTACATTGTGAAAAGTTGGTCAAGTAGACAGATGGTTGTTGAAGAAAAAAATATTTTACATGAAAACCTTGTCGATAGAAAAAATATTTATTTACCTCCTTTGCATATAAAGTTAGGGTTGATAAAGAATTTTGTAAAAGGTATGCACCGTAGCGGCAGTGCTGTTTCAGTACATAAAAAACAAATTTCCAAAAATTAGCGAAGCCAAGATAAAAGAAGTCATCTTTGTGGGTTGTCAAATTTGACAATTAATGAATGACAAAGGCTTCGATACGGTTCTGTAGTTCATAGGTTTATACATTATAACAAATACAGGAAATTAAAACCAGGAATATCGCAAACTTCCAGCAAAATTGTTTAGCTAAAAATGAATGTTTGCGTTACTTTATAGAAGCGACATATAATATACAGACAGCGTATGTTAGCATTTAGGTTATTTCTACTAGCAGCACAATCATCGATGTAATCAAGTAGTTTTGTTACTATCACATTTTACAATCATTAAACGTCGCAATGATTTAATATGCTAGCTCAAGTTTGAAATTTAGAACGTGACTTCATCTATAAACAATCACCTTCGTTACAATAAACTCCGCCAACTATTAACGTATGTATACGCGATGACTTGAAAATGATCTTATTAAAAAACATGAACGGACCACCAAACTCGCATTGGACGTAATTTTCTTTACTTACGACGGATTATTTTATTTCTTTAGATGGCCACATACGGCGAATTAATTGAAGCGACATTAAATAGTTATATTAGCATATGTAATGCTGGTATTTCGGAGAAGATTCGTCCGCAAGCCATTCATTAAAAACCTTACGGTTAGAGCTCATCAAAAAAGAAATTTTGCTTAAATTGTTATACATACATGTTGTTGCTGTTTAAAAAGTATATCCCCTACTGAGGACGGTTATGTTAATACACAAAATATATTAATAGGGTCGCTACAAATGAGCCATTATTTTTTTAATCAATATTCGCAATTTTCAACTGGTGTACTTCAAATGAATAACCGTTTAAGATATAATTAATTATTCTTCAAGACAATAGACATAATAATGAAACAAAAATTGCATTTATCCAAGTAACAGTATATAACGACGGTTTTTTATTTTTTGGTTGCTTATAGTTATAATAATTTAATAATAAAGTAAATTTACACACTAAAACTTATAATTAAAGTGTTAAAGAATGTAAAGGGCATTTGTAAGCAGTAAGCAGCACAGTTATCTTTTAAATTCATTTAGAAACTTATAAAGATTGTAACCTAAGTATGTAATTGTTAATAAACAATTGTTAACAATATTTTTTCCGCTTTAGGTTAGATTTATCTCAAGCACAGCTTTTGTAACAGAAATATTTACGATACCATACCCATACCTGATAATTCCATACTTCAATCTAGAGTGCACAATGGAATAGTACGCAGTTAGCGCCGCATTCTTATATAAGAAACTCGCAAGAGTATGTAGAACATAGCTAGATTAATATATTTTTACAACTAAATACTTAATCTGGTATTTCCAGTTTAGTTAATTGTCTATGACCTAGAAGCTTTATTACGTCGTTAGTAAAAAGGCACGTGTAAATTATCTCGTTATTATGAAGGTTGTTCTTGGAAAAACAAGGCGTATTCAAAGCCGTTCAATACCTGATCAAAACCGTTCAATACCTGATCAAAGGCGTTCAATATCTGATCAAAGCCGTTCAATACCTGATCAAAGCCGTTCAATAAACTTAACTTTATCGGTCTGGTGGTTCAGACAGCCTCGTTTATTTCTGTGAACGCTTTGTTTTTTTTCCCATAACAACCTTCATAATGACGAGATAATTGACATATGAAAGTAAATTCCTCCGCGGGGTCAGAGGTCAAACTGCGCTGATAGTCGCTTTCTACTGTCGTTAAAGAATCGTACTTCTCCATTGCAATCTAAGCTAAGTTCTTCTTTTTGATATAGGTAGTTAAAATGGCCGGTTTCTGTTTTATTGATATTTAATTTCAGATCATTATGTAAAAGCCATTTGTTGAATCATTTAGCTACCGCCATGATTTCCTGTGCAAGTCTCTCCTTATCAGTATTATTATATTTGAGCTGTTGATAGCAATTACGTTCTGGTATAGTTAACGATGGAACGAAAACATCGTTCTGATAAGTAAGAAAAAAATAAAACTAATTATTTTCAACTAACTTCGTTCATTCCTTCATATTCATCCGAACATTGAATGTATAAATAAATATTGGCGTAAGATACAAAATTCTATTGGATTAGTTTAACTGAATATTTAACAAATAAAACCTATATTCAGGATACACCCTAAACAACTACATCAAAAAATCACCGAAAATTAACGAAGGCAACTAAGTCACGAGATTGATTGGCGGTGATTTTCTAAATCAGGCCAACCACATATGAGACATGTTTAAACTTGAAAATACAATCATATCTGTAGCAGAAGGAATGACTATTAGAGGCTATTAAATATTCCGAACAATTGTTATTCACAAATCTTCTCATCATGCTCTATTCAATAAATGTCGTACAAGTCTTAAGGAGTGAAAAATAAACAGTTTCCTTTTATGACTGGAACGTCCTCACATGATTATGGCATATCGAAACTTAGATTAGATACAAGCTAGATAGAAAGGGATTAGAACCGGAACACTTACATTCTACGATGACATGTGCACAAGATACGTTGAAGAATTAAGGGCTTTACTAATATTATTCATGTAACATTTCTATGGTAGTGATTATCCAGACTCAACCTCAGAAATCTATTGGAAATATATTTTGATATTGCTATGCCATCAATATGTATTCAAACAGAACAATTAAACTGTTTATGTAGATCAAAGACCATTAGATACATTAGATTTCAACCTATTCAATTGCGCAGAATTTAATTCTGTCCACTTAGTAACAATGAAGCGAATTTGTAGTGATAGAATATTATCAATGAATTGGTATACAACTTTCAAATTTTTAACTCCATATTTCAGATCATTGACATAAACTACAAACAGCAATGGTCCCAACAGCAACCCTTGAGAGACAAGTACGGTTGTGAACATGTTGCAATACTACTCTGCTTGATAATTAAAGTTTAGATACATTTATCGGAATATATAACGCTATTCAGTCATAACCTTATTCTATGAACATTACAGTCATACAACTTTACAGTATTAGCAAAGCACAGCCAACCATATCAGAAGCTCTATGTAAATCAAACATCAAAACCCAACGTATATGTACAGCTTATTTTGTACCTATTAAATATTTTGTATTAGCTCTAAATAATGCCATTAATAAATATAATCATTACCTAATTAATTTATCTTTAACATAGCCTTACTGACTGTTTGAGAATAACAAGAAACCATCGAAAACATAAAACCAAGTATACTCGATATACCCTTGCAAAACATGACAAGATAGATAAAGTTCTATAGTTAGTTTTATACCTCTTTTTTAAGATTAATTTAGGGAATCTAAGTATTGAACTTTGTAAAAAACATTGATTTATTAATTGGATGCAATTGAATAAATCCAAGTAAGAGAATAAGAATAAATAGCTATACCACAGCTTAGACGTTTATTGTATTATTGGATAGATAAGTTTTACGCGCCCATACAATAGTAGCAGCAGCATGTTGCATTGATTACAACACCCAATATTACTAAATAAACTACTTATAAGCAAAATCTTCTACTATTAAGTCGATAAATAGCCTATTATATACAGTATTTTTACAAATGCAATCTGGAAATAAAAATAGATCTTAAATAACTTAAATAGTGATGTATAGCTAAGGCTACACACATCAGACAGGGTGACCATAAAATGTATGAATTTATGTTGTTTTAGTTGTCGAACATCTACCCGAAAAAGATGTTGAGTCTCTTACGTATTCTATAATTAGCACATTAAGAAGACAATGACTTTGTAACCTATGCTGCACTAACAATTGAAAACGTATTGGTGTTTGGCTTCGCTATAGAATAGTTGGGCAGGATACGTAACTACATATACAGCGTTGTTTAATGTAATAAACGCTAAAATAAATATTGACATTCATATATTTGTTTCAAATTTTTATTTTATATCATCAACAATAATTCTAGACTATTGTGAGATTAAATTCAATTCAAATAATAACAATAATTAGAGTTTAATCATTAAAAGATCAAGAACATTATAAATTTTTACAACGTTGTTGATCATACGATAGTTAGTTAAACAAGTATTAATAATAATCTATATGAATACATAATAGAAAAGACAGAAGTGAATATGGAAGGGACAAAAATAAAAATTAGAAGTCAATATCAAGAGGCAAATATATTCAGCACTTATACTGAAGAAAGAGTAAAAAATAATGGGTAACACAAAAAAGTGTTAGCTTTTAGAACTTTATCTTAGAGCTGAAACCTGAAGTACAGCTATGCTACCCTCAGATGGTCTATGATCCTTATCGTTTATCTTCTCTGTTCTTCTGGTAATGATCGTATGTAGCGTATAGATACCGGTCAGTATATCGGAATAGTTCGCTTCTTATAATTCGCCAATCCAATCGTGGTAACAAATAAACCAGGTAAAATAAGGACGAGTTAAGTGTTTCCTATATGTGTTTTCTTACGATATACGGTGTGGCTGCCGTCTGCACACAGCGCTGCGCGAAGTAGGTGATGCAGTGGCATGTGTCGGATGAGCCGTCTCTCTCTGATCACAGGTATATAAGATTCGATATTGAAATACCACAAGTAAGTCACATATCGTAAAACGGGAAATCATACCAGCATCTTCACCTAATACATTGAGCAGACAGTACCAGTGTCCATGACGGCGAGATCTCGCCCATTTTCAGCTTAAGTGGGGGATACAATGTAAACATCTCCAACAGAGAGATTGCCAAAACTCTCGTCCGCAAACCGAGACGGGAGGTATCTCGCTAGTTTGTGGACGCCTCTAAAACGCCAAACAGTACGGGAATTGGAATTTGGAAAGATGGCGAAACCGAGGGCGAGTCTTTTAGCCTAAGGAGCTCTGTGTCCATCGTCCAAGCCACAGTAATCGCAATCCAGACCTGCGCGGAAGGCATATTATATTGCCTGCAGGTTAATGGAGCAGTGGAAATTATTTCTGACAGTCAGGTTGCCCTTAGAGTACTAGAGGCTGTCAGTTTTGACTCCGAGGTAGTGCTACACTGCCATAAGACTCTCGTAAAATTGGCGGAACGTCTCAACACAACGCTGAGATGGGTGCCAGATCACTCTGGAATCAGACATGGCTGACAAATTAGCTAGCGGTGCCAGTGAGGGCCCACTCGAGTGGAAACTCCTATGGCAGTATCAACGCCTTTGTCAGATCGGAACTCGCTGCTAGGCATTGCTCCCACTGGAATGCACTTGCCAGCATGAGACACTGTAAGAAAAAACTGCATAAGGCAGTTTCTATGAGCAGGCTCAGGCTGAGGCTAGTCACAGGAATCTTAACCGGTCACTGCGCACTGAACAAACACCTGCAGCGCATGGGCATAGTAAACTCTCCACTGTGTTGAAACTGTGAGAATGTGGAGGAAACCTCAATCCATCTTCTTGCCAACTGCTTAACAGTGGAAAGGGAGAGGCGGAGTTACTTCGGGATCGGGCGTCTGGACTACCCCAGACTAAGAAAACTAACTCTTGACCAGGTTGCGGACTTCTTTGTCCGAGTGCAACCTGGCGAAGAGGAGTAAAACAACACGGAGGCACAATAGGCCTTGCTTATGGGCGTGCTTGCCTTTACGATTCGTCCGCCCGTGCAGTCCCAAACAAAAAATGCAATTAAGTTAGGTGGACCAAACACAATTACATGTTCAGTAGAGGAAGGAAACTACTTTGAGCATATTTAAAATGAAATCCTAGAAGGTATTAAACACGCTTTTTATTCTCAATAATTTCAATTTATCCATCGTATGCTTATAATTGAACTTGGCCAATTTCTTACACTCAGGTGGCGTACGCACGCAATTTTGCATTTAATTTAAATTTCAAGAAAAAATTTACGCACTATATTCACCATTGGACGGTTAAGTAAGCTCATCAATTGTGGCATATTTATATACGACAGGACTGCGTACTGATTTGCAATTCAAGGATGTTATTCTTTGACCGGACGCTGGCCACCCGCAACCCCCCTAATGGCCGTTTGCACCGCATTGTTTAAACGCAGCTTAGCATTAATACCTTAATGGTAAAGCTGCGCTTAAACAATGCTGTGCCAACGGCCATAAATCTCCTACATTGCATGCAGTATGAGTGAGCCAGGTTTACTTATAATAGATATTTTTACTCTGGGTTAAATGTACGTTTGACTCGTTTAAGCAGTAGTTGTGGATTATATTGATAACTACTTTGAATTACAGCTTTCTATTACAACACATACAAGTAAGATACACAAACAATCTGGTGGTTTTGAATGATGGTAGTGAACCAACTTTTGTAACACCGAGAAGGCAACAGGTAATTGACATAACGTTCAGCTCCGTGTACATTAGCTCACAGGTTACTAAGTGGTATGTGTCTGATGAACCTTCTCACTCAGATCACAGGAACATCATACTGGAAATCGCGGGAGTCGATAAAACAGTTGAGATGTACAGGAATCCACGGAGAACCGACTGGGCGAAGTACAAAGAGGAGCTGAGCGATAACATCAAGCAGGTCAGACCAGATATAAAAAAATGAACTGGATATTGAGGCTGCCTCCGAACAATTGCAAGAGGCCATAATAACCTCATATGAAATAAGTTGTCCTCAGACAAAACGAAACTCTTCCAGAGCAGTCAGCTGGTGGAATGAGGAATTGTCATTACTGAGGCAGCGAACACGCAAATTATTTAATAAGGCGAAAAAAACCAATGAGTGGTCTGATTATCGGAACTCACTCACTGCGTATAACAGAGCCCTAAGAAGGGCTAACAGAAAGTCATGGAGGAAGTTCTGTGAGGATATAGAAAGTACATCTGAAAGTGCAAGACTCCACAGACTACTTGCAAAAGATCCAACAAATCCTTTGGGAACCATTCGGAAACCCACTGGAGAGTTCACGAACACTGGGACAGAAGCGCTGGAGGTCTTACTAGAAGCGCACTTCCCAGGTTCAAAGAATATTTACCCAAATAGTGGATTAGGCAGTCAAACTCTTGAATGGCCTTTACGAAGGCCTGGGAGAGAGGACTGGCGATTAGCTAAAAGGGTAATAACATACAACAGGATCATTTGGGCGATTAACAGCTTTGAGGCGTACAAGTCCCCTGGTCCTGATGGGATTTTTCCCGCCTTGCTACAACAAGGTGAAGAGGCAATAGCATCAGTGCTTTGCCGAATCTATAGAGCCAGTCTGGCGCTGGGTTACATACCATCTGTTTGGAATAGGGCTAAGGTTGTGTTTATACCTAAACCTGGACGTAGCTCATACGCTGAGGCAAAGGCATACAGACCAATAACCCTATCATCGTTTATTCTGAAAACTATGGAAAAGCTGCTTGAGAAGTACCTTAGGGAAACCTCTCTACTAGAGAGGCCGTTACACCCCAACCAGCATGCATATCAAGCAGGTAAATCATGTGAAAGTGCCTTGCACCAGCTTGTGTCGCGAGTACAGGCAACTTTAAACAATAAAGAAATTGCATTAGCGGCATTTCTTGACATAGAAGGTGCATTTGATAACACCTCATTTGAATCTCTAATAAGAGCTGTCAAAAGTCGTGGAGTAGAAACTACTATCTGTGAGTGGATGGAAGCCATGCTCCACGGTAGGCAGGTAGAAGCGGCATTGGTGGGAGATAAGATGCAGGTGTCAGTTTCCAGGGGATGCCCACAGGGAGGCGTCCTGTCCCCTCTACTGTGGGACATGGTAATTGACGAACTGCTCGCTCTGCTAAACAATGCAGGCTTCTATACACAGGGATATGCTGATGATATAGTGATTCTCACCATTGGTGGGAGTACCAGCATAATCTCAGAACTTATGCAAAGAGCATTAAAGATGGTAGAAGGGTGGTGCAAGAGGGAGAACCTTTTGGAAGGCCTAAGAGCACCGACTCTATACAATAAGGTTATACAGATTAGTCAGGAGGCCAAGTTCCTGGGAGTGATCTTGGACTCTAAACTAAACTGGAATTCACATTTGGAGAAAATGACTGACAAATGTAAAAGGGTGTTAATAACAACCCGTAGAACAGTTGGAAAAACATGGGGACTCAAACCGCATATGACGTATTGGTTGTATAGTATGGTAGTAAGACCCATGATAACTTATGGCTGCCTGGTCTGGTGGCCAAAAGTTAAGCAGAAGCATGTGATAACTAAACTCTCGAGAATTCAGAGATTAGCGTGCCTATGTATAACTGGGGCTATCAAGAGTATTCCGACGGCTGCTATGGAAACCATGCTAAACTTGCCTCCCCTCGATATCTTTATCATGGGAGAGGCTAGAATGGGAGCATACAGACTAAGGAATACTAGCAACTGGAGACCCTACTATGGGTTGGGGCACACCAGAATAGAAGCAATAGTAGAAAACCCAATCTTTGATATGGGGAGCGACATATCAATCACCAGGATTTCCTATGACAAACCCTTCAAGATTTTCTTGAATTGGGATGAATGGAAAAATGGTGAGGGGAGAAAACCGCACGCCACAAAACTGGTATACAGATGGGTCAAGGGCGGGCACTAATTCTGGCGTTGGTGTATACGAGGAAAACCAAGGTTATAAGGTATGTGAACCGCTTGGGCGATACACAACGGTATTTCAAACAGAAATATATGCTATACAAACCTGTGCGTTGGAGAGTCTACGCCGCCAACCGCGAGGGCAGGCGATCTGTATTCTCTCTGACAGTCAGGCAGCCTTAAAGGCTCTAGCATCTTATTACATAGCCTCCAAACTAGTATGGGAGTGTCTGCAAAACCTAACTGTCCTGGCCAGAGACAACAATGTCACCTTGGTGTGGGTGCCGAGACACAGGGGTATAGCAGGCAATGAAACCGCAGACCAGCTAGCGAGGGAAGGTTCCCAAATTAAATTCACCGGGCCGGAGCCAGGTCTGGGTATCACAAAGAGTGCAGTACGTGGTGCAATTAATGAGTGGATTATAAAACAACACCAACTAAATTGGAACCATGTAGCTGGACAAAGACACAGCAAACGGATGATGGAACGACCGTCACAACGACTAACTGCTGACTTACTTGCATTAAACAGGACTCAGCTTAGGGCAGTGACATGTCTATTAACAGGACACGGCTGTCTAAGAGGTCATCTGCACAAGATGGGGATCTATAAAGATGAACCCCTATGCAGGCTCTGCAATGAGGAGGAGGAAACAGCCTTTCATATCATCTTCGAATGCGTGGCACTAAGTCAACGTAGGGTTACTTTGCAAAGCGCATTTG
Source organism: Holotrichia oblita (assembly GCA_023690525.1). Lineage (NCBI taxonomy): Eukaryota > Metazoa > Arthropoda > Insecta > Coleoptera > Scarabaeidae > Holotrichia > Holotrichia oblita. The sequence goes on along the minus strand of CM043016.1, from coordinate 94,752,657 downwards.
ATCTACCAGTGGAGAAAGATTTACCAAATAGGCTTCTAAACCTGATCGAGGGAACTAACCTGTTTGAGTAAAACGGAATCAAGGCAGGAATAACACAATAGGCTAAGTGGGCCGCAGTGTTAGGGATAATTAGAGACTGCCCTGCCTTGATAGCAATCAAATCAAATCAAATCAAGATACACAAACAAATTACACCTGCATTTTTAATAATTTTTTGTGAATTTTTGCTTACTAAGTTAAAAATATTTTCTTTATTGCAATTTTTTAAAACTAAATGAAGTAGAGTATTTTTTTATATATTATACACTACTTACATGTATTAATTTGCATGTTAAGTAAATTAGTATTTTCATGTTCACTAGCTTATTTTCAGAAGTTGAAGAGTCGAATAAACTCGCTTCATTGACCTCTTACAAAAGAACATGCGAGTTTTCAATGGATTATCCACATTTGACCATGATTTCATGCAATAACTTTTATGTTAACTTGTGTGTGAATGTATTAATATCTAAACTAAATATCTACACTAATTGTCCTTTTTATAGGAAGAAAAGAGGTCGCGGTAAATATGTTCATCAAGGATGTTTCATTTACCTTTTATAATTCTTTGCGGACGTATTTCTGATGCATTAACAAAACGTATCTGTCATTTTTATTTGCCAAATTTTTAAATAAATGTTTCAAAAGTTCAACATTGACAAATTTTACTTATCATGCTTCATTTGTTTAATATTGAAGAAAAACTGAAATCTTCTAATTTCTTTTATTTGCCATAACTTTTTTGAGATATTCAGATGCGGTTTGAAGCAATTTATATTGTAATCTAAATACTTTTTTCTACTCCCATACTTTAATTGTATTATTAGATATGCTGAACCTGTACTTTAATGATGTCCGTTGCGATACAGATTTTCATTATGATACAAGTTTAATCCAATAGGAACACAGATTTTTCATTACGATATAGGTGTATATCCAATAGGAATGCGACATTCCAATATTCAATATGGCCGCAACTACATATCTGACAGATATAAAAATTAATCAAACTTGACAGTTCTCTGTATCCATTTGAATATAGTAAAAATTAAAGAAATAGGTATGATATTATGGGGTCGTAGAAAAAATAGTGTATGCAATTCGCATTTAATGGCTATTAAGACACTCGTATTCATTACAATACTCGGCGGCGCGCCTCGTATTGTAATTCTCATATTCGTGTCTTAATAGCTATCATTAAATGCTCGTTGCATCATATACTATTATTGACGCTTAATAAAACAAACTTCTTTTCCGTAAATTTTTAGTAATCTCACCGAACCTCAAAATTTGAAATTGGAACCGTGCAATTTTTGTGACTCTTTTAAAAGGAGATTTTTTCCTGAATACAATCATGTATCGCATGATATGGAAATTTTGTCAAAATTTAGAAAATTAAAATACCTATATGTATATATACAGTGAGGTTTTTATAACACCGTACATAGCCCTATGTTCGATTTTATATGTCCCATGTCAACTCATGGGCAGTTATGCAACCAACATTACTCCTATTTGATTTCTAGATAAACAATTTTATTGTTAAATATAAAATAATTCCTAAAATGTATTCTAAAGACGAAAAAATTGAAATTATAAATTTGTATCAAGCTGGAAACAGTATTAGAAGTATACGAGATCACTTTGCTGCAAAGTATGCCGACAGACCAATACCGGCTCTATCAACCATCCACACAATTATTAAAACATTTAATATGGATGGTTGTATAATAAGCACACACAAAATAGTTATTTACGAACCAAGTGCGTGAAATCATATTTCGCGAATGAGTGACCAGTTTAAAGCGCGAGGTGAGATTAGGTTACTAATAATAAGCACACATGAAATTTGTGTTATTAAATGTTAGTTTTACGCTCTTCAAACTTTTGATATACGTACAAAATACATTGTATTTTTCAAAATTATCCGTTATAAATTGAAGTAATAACAATGACACCTCTGACAGGTTCGTATCATGACAACCGTGTTGTTTTCACAACAACACGATAAACAAAAAGTTGCGATATCTGCCCGTAATCAGGATAAGCTTAGCTTTCCAAATTTTGACAAAATTTCCATATTATGCGATACATGATTGTAGTCAGGAAAAAATCTCCTTTTAAAAGAGCCAGAAAAATTGCACGGTTTCAATGTAAAATTTTGAGGTTAGGTGAGATTACTAAAAATTTACGCAAAAGAAATTTGTTTCATTAAGCGTCAATAAAAGTATTTCGATTACAATTTGAATTGCTTCAAACCGCATCTGAATAACTCAAATAACAAAAAAGTTACGGCAAATAAAAGAAATTAGAAGATTTCAGTTTTTCTTCAATATTAAACAGATGAAGCACGACAAGTAAAATTTGAAAATGGTTTCTTAGTGAGCTTTTAAATCTACACCTTTTTGCTAATTAATCGTCTCTCTATGTCTTCAAATAAAAAAGTTACCCATGTTGTCCCTACTAAATCCGGGCATCCTGTATTATATATAAGAAAGTGAAGGTTAGTTACTAATCTTATAACTCAAGAATGCCTGGACCAATTTCGATGATTCGCACCAATTCGAACTGGTCTCCGGCCAAACAAGAAGAATACCCAACAAAATTCCCGAAATATCCCATAAATTTTGTATGGAGTGATTTTACGACGCCATCTTCATGATAGGTGACGTTTATGTTTACTTTACGTTGTTAAAATTTTTTTTTGACAATTTTTTGCAACAATTGTTCTGCGGGACACGGGGATGGTACGCGATGAGCGGGACATGGGGGGTGGTACGGGACGGACGGGACACGGGGGGGGGGGAGGGGGAGTACCCATAACAATAAAACATTAAATATCTAAATCAATACTTTTCTTGGCAGAACAAAGTCTGCCGGGCCAGCTAGTTATATATATTTTTAAATTACAACTGGTGTTCTGCGCGTTATTGACATTTATTACGTTACCGTAAGTCTACAAAAACTACTTGTTGTTAAATAAAGACACTAATCTAAGATTCTTCGCAATATCGATTCTTTTTTTCTATTTGCTTTACATTAGCTTATTGAGTAGTTTCAAAAGTACCTACTCTTGTACTTAGTAAATATTCAATATATTATGTATAAGGAGAAACATTGTCGTACATTCTCATATGTGTACATATTATGTTTGACGTGGAATAATATAAACACAGTTAAGCGTTTGATGTTAAAAGAATTCCCTTCTAACTGTTTGAGAAGCTGCCAACATTAGGTGAAGATTTTATTGCTCTCAAGATATGTACAAACACATTTTAACGATAGCACTAATTTGATTTAAAGTTTATGCGTTGAATAAACTAAGGAATAAGTACACTATTATAGATTAATGAAACTATTTCAACGAAATATATAATTTACATAGTTTCAAATATTTCTATACATACAATCTAGTGCTGAGCGTTGCCCATTCTTTTCGGAGACAGGTTATGCAATACGTAGTACCTACATGTACCAGCACAGAATAAGACAAAAAGAAAACAAAAAAAAAACAATTTCATATCGATTTTTGTGTGTTCAACTTTATATCGGTCCGCTTGTAGATGCTTGCTAGTGCAGATGTTAGAAAAACCGAAGAACTAAGTTACTTGAGATGATTTATATAGCATAACATTTTATGGGAATTTTTATAGTCTTATATTTTTTAAAACACTATTGTCAATTACAAATATTGTAATTGACGATATTTGTAATTAAACTTTGTTAAAAAATAGCTTTTATTGTAGTCTTAAGGTTGCGTTTCCATTCCTCTATTTTCATAACACGAACTAAAACACTACTTATAACGAGAAATGAATAGGTAGGTGACACTGTAAGTTCTGTTGGGAAGTGGCGAAGGGGAAGGAAAATAGAAATTGAATCATACTATCTAAATAGAGACTTATAGTAGAGCCTAACACTAATCCGTAAATGTATAACGTAAACGTTGAAACGACAGATACGTATGTTGTAAGAAAAGCTTGAGAAAGTTATAGCAGCATGATACGTATAGATAGTTTGATGATATTTGTCGTACTGCAAATAACCTTACCAAGACGGTTAACCGGTTGTATTGTATGAAGGGAAAAAATAATAGGTAGTTAGGACAATATCAATAATTTTATAGTAGAAGAAATTCTTATGATGGATACGTTAAACGATAATTACAATGAAGATATTAATTATGCTTTTATACTTTATATTTTACATAATGCGGAATAACTATAGGTAATAGAGCTGGTTTATATGGTCGTTTCAATTTTGGGTCATTAGTTGTCATTTCTTTTTTACAAATTTGCTTTAATCGGGCTATATCGACTTTCTTCGCACATTTCGATCGACTGAATACGTACGTTTACTGTCTACGTGAGAGGCCGTAATTTTACGTACCTATGACGTATTTCGTCATACGTATACGCAAAGGAAAAATATTACAAATACAGTCAGTTTTGACGGTTACGGATACGTGTTTGGCTCTGCTATAAGTCTCTAATACACTGGAACCTCGTCTATATCCGCGGTCGGGAAACGTAAACATTCACTTACATCCTCTCAAGAGGGGTCCCCATTCTTATCCCGTCAGCGGAGAGGAAAGGTCGTGCTACGCGCTGATTGGCTCATGTGAATACGTGCACTATCGGATGGTGGATGCCGAGCGGATATAAATGGGAACTATAGTGAGGAGATAAGTGAGGGTGGATAAAAGTGAGCGCGGAGATAAGCGAGGTTCCAGTGTATGTAAAATATGTATCGTATTTGTTTGCGTTTATTAGGAATGGGAAATACCAGTCAGAACATGGAACGGTCCTTGGGCGGCCGTATATACAACGCTATAAAATTGTATCTATTTGTAACACTAGATAATATTTTTATACGATTTCTTGTATATCTAATATAATATTGATATCTATTAATTACATAAAAAAGTATATTCACATAAGCAATGTCTTAATTATTTATTAGTAATGATGCAAATATCCATACATTTATTATTTACGATAAAGCACTGTACTTCTATTGGGAGTGTTGTATCAGATTAAACAAGATATACCAATATAACAAAATAGACAAGTAACGTATACTATTTCGTTGACATTTATCGCAACTTCAAAGTCACTTTTGGAATCACAAATGCTATCCGTAAGCCACAATTCTCCTTTGGCACTTAGGTGGACAAGGACATGGTGCACAGCATGGTGAACAACATGCTACGTATAAGCACGGAGCACCTGGGATGCAACAACTTGCTACACATGGCACACAGCATGGGCCACAGGCTGGTACACAGCACGGAGCGCAGCGTGGTCCACAACATGGTGCACAGCCTGGAGGGGAGGCTGGAGGGCAGCGAGATGGCATTTTGCTTTTCGAATGGTTATTTGAGGTGTTCTGGAGTAAAAATATTTGAAATTTTGAGGAAGTAGCCGAATGAGTATAGTTACTAATAAAGTGTTAAATCCAAATTATAAATGCTATAATTAACACATGCATCGTATCAAGCAGCAAGCAATCAATTATGTTTTAGTTTAAAATAAATATATTATCAATTTTAATATGAAAATTATATAAAATGTAGAAACTAACAATTTCGTTGTTATAATTTCGAATCAACTTCTTAGTCATTTATTATTATTATATATTATATTTTATATAAAAGTAGTAGTAGGGTGGTGACCAGATGGTGACTACTAAAGACGTAGGTACACTTTTGGCATTTTTAATCCGGACACTACATAAAAGTGAGAGAATAGATAAATAAGCACCATAAGGGGACTACCGACCACACTGACATTAGCATACAAACTGTGCATACATTATATAGTTAAAACAAACAAGTAATCAATGCAAACAGAAAATTAATGAACGATAGTTTGCTGGTATTTTCACGTACATTTTTATTATGCTTCCAAAATTGGTGGAATTTTAGGAACGTGAAATAATTTGTAACAGATTAATATAGAAGCAGATGATTAATAAGTAATACCAATTCATTCTTATGTTTTAATGAATTAGTGTTGCTTACTTTTATGTAGGTACATTCGCTTACAATAAAATTGCATACGCTTCATTATAGCTATGTGATTTGGATGTAATCTGTCATCTATAATTTGTCACATTTTATTGCTAATAGATAGTTGTTAATCTATCTCTCTGCTATACCGGGTGTCAACGAGATCATGTATCAGCCCGCCATTTATTTATTAGTTAAAATAAAACTTTGAAATTCGCACCGTATATATGAGTGATTGGTGGGCTTCTTCAGGTGTACTCAGTTTTTCTGCACTGCCGGTCAAACCGGAAGTGACGTTAATTTTGAATTTTTAAATGCTTTTGACCTCCACTCCATACTACCACGAAAAAGTTGAGCGTTGACCGAGTCCACTCGTACATCTCTTGAACTAGCACCAGTGAATGTTTACACGTATTATTTGACTGCTAGTGGCTTGCTAGTCAATCGCTCGGCCGAGTCATGGCTGAGTTGACTAGCATGTATAAATGAGCCTTTACTTTTACATACTTTGGTTTATTTTGAAGGACTAGTCAATTAAATTCAAAATAGACAACACAAAAAACTTCATTATCCACATTTGAATAATGAATTACAATGCAACTTTGAATAATCATTAACGATCCTAATTAAGCGCCACCTATACTACAAATGCCAAACTTACTGTGTCTATATAATTACAGATTCCTGTTGTATATAAGTTCGAGAGGTTCGAGACAACTTAAAAGTTAATTTTGATTTCATTGTAAAAAATAATAGATAAAACTAGCTATTTTACCATAAATAGTCGTAAAATGTTGTTATGTAGGTGCAACGTATAATAGAATTTCATTGTTCAGCTTCATTTTCAATTCAAAATGTCTTATGAAGTTGATATTTCAGGAATTTAAATAAAATACAGGGTGTAAATGGTTTGAGTGCCATAATTATAATGTAGTGTAGACTGAATGAAACAGAACAGCAGAACACCTTGATAAATTTTTAGCCTGTCACAACGGTTTCCAAGATAAGTAAATACTTAGTTACCAGAAGTTGGCAACGCCGCGCTTAAAAAAGTTAAATGTCCGTAGACGGAGGACGGCGATTACAATAATTAACAGCATATCGCCATATTACCGTGTAGTGGCGCTCCATCATGCTAACACCTACACTTTACTCAGTACTAATTTTTCAAAGTATTTTGTCAAATAATTCACTAAAATATTGTTTGATGTAACCTACAGCATTTGTACTCATTCATTCAGGAATCATACGACTTAATTGTACGAGACAGTTTATTCTTTAAAAATGCAACGTCTGCAATTTTCTTATCGACGCCGCACCGCAGGCTTCAGCTGCTGTGAAACACATCTGTTTGTATAAAGTTATGGTAGGTCATGTTTTAGCATTGACAGAACTAATAGACGTTTTACATGTACTTCGATTTCTATTTTTCTTTAACCTTACCTTCGATTGTAGAAAAACTTCTATAACAATTTTTTCTTTGTATTTACATGATAAATCCATTGCAAAATTCACACTTTCAACTACTTATAACTGTCTAAGATAGCGCGATTTAAAAGTTGGAACTTTGCTTTTGTTTTTCTGGAAAACTATTTATTTTAACGTCTACTTCGAAAAACTTTTTATATGCTTGTATGTGAACACTTTTGCAAATAACGTTGCCAATCCGATATTATTTTATATTTGATATAAATAAACAAGAAACAATGCTTGTTTTGTATGATAATACCTCATTGTTTCACAGTTTTGCTAAATAATATTACGAAGTACCTATCCGAAAAAAAGAAACGGAAAAAAAACACATTTGCCCCAATGCTGAAATCTGAAATTTTAGGTAAGTATTCCAGTTTGAATCAAAATTTCACACTTTACTAGTTGAAAAGGTAAATGGTAAAAGTATAAAATGTTGTTAGTCCGTCTCCTCTTTTTGAAAATTGGTCAATTTTAAGCTTTGCGGACACGATAGAACAAATGTAGAACAATCTTGATTAGCTTTGTTAATTATTTCATGATAGAATAAGGCTTTAGAACAATGGTCAAAATAACCAGAACAATTTCTGGCAGCTTTTAAAATTCTAATATTTGAAAGAGCTCGCAAAATTCTAATTTTTGGCCATATTTTCTAAATTATTTAAGTCGGAATTTCGAGAACGAGCCACTGAATTAAAATGTTCCGTTTTTTCGTCGGATACTTTTTAATATTATCATCCATATCGCTGGAATAATGTAAAACAGACCAAGTAGAAAAATGGGATTCATACAAATCATGTTTAGTGAACTAATCGTACATACACATACATATATAAAACAGACTTCAAATTTTAGACAAACTATAAAAGATTAGAATTAGAACTTTATTGTTATCAATGTAAGCACTCAAACATTGAAAATTACATCTATCAAATGTACTTTACAACCCCTCTGGTATGGTATCATTCTTTTACTAACATTTTTCACAATTTTTTGGTTAACTGTGGTTGTATTTCTGTAATTGTATGCTTGACGGTATCCTTTAGGTTTGGAACCAGCTAGCTGGCACATTTATTACTGTAAAGCCGTTTCTTTAAATAGCGCCAGATAAAAAATCCTAGTAGTTATATCACAAAACCCAAGTCTTATGGTACAACCCCACTGCGATCGATGTTGTCTGTCAAGTCCATGTTCCATGTTAGAGATGGCTTAGGTAAAATTACATCAATCATGTCGTAAACCTTGACTTCATTTAAAAAATTTCGTTCATAAAACAGTTATTTCACAATTCCTTAAAACAGTTTCATTCCTAATATAGTATTCAGAACCAATACTATAAACAATTTTCAGAAGAAGCATCGAAATCAGGATCGTTTTGAAGAAAAACAGTTATAATTTTTTTCGATTCTTTGAAAAAGTTAGGTATGCCTATAATCGAAAAATATTGAAAATAGTTATTTGTATAACAATTTCACTGCTAACAACTACTAACAAGGTTTTTTTTTAATTCGGTTCGAAATGCAGTTTTAAACTCAAACAATCTCAACATATAATGATACAAAAGTATTCCGTTATTAAATTTTTGTTATTGATATGATAAGTAATAAGTCTTGTCTGCATAGATTTGAGTTACAACTTCATAAATACGAGTACGTAGTTATGCTATTTTGTTATGACATGTTCCACCAGACTTTTTGGACTTAAAGAAAACCAAAAAATTATTTTACCAAATTAATTGTTAAAAATCATTACAAACATATTCATACAAATATTAAATTAAACTATGCTTACAAATATTATAAATATAACCAGAAACTTTCTTATCTATCAAGACGCTTACTTAAGCCAACAAGTAAATTATTTTTTGGTGTACAGGATGGAGGTTGAAGTTTTCCTAAGTGTACAATATAGCCTTGGGATTCTGCCATTAATTTTCGATCGTTGTCAATAATATCCATGCAAACGAACCCTTGCTTAGTTTTAATATTTTCTTCATCGTGCGTTTGGTCAGCAGCATGGGCAATAATTAAATATTCCTTATTGCTGATATTTAATTCCAGAATTTCTGCGCTTCTAGGATACTTCAACTGATTACAATCGTGGATTCCACCATAGCAACAAGGACAAGATACGAAATGTGCACCATTGTTTATGCAATTTTGTATAACTAAATCGGTGGCAACACCACAAGCATGTAACGAAGTACCTATGTGGAATTTGGCTTTAAAATAGTTCAAATTGCATTGAGCAATATACATATTTTTCAAATTTAGTTTATCAATTCTCTCCCTTGCTCTTTGTAATGATCTCTCTTTATTCTCTACTAAAATTACTTCACAATTCGGCAATAATGTGGCCAAAAGTATACCCAAATGACCACTTCCACTACAAAAATCTACAATGATGTTTTTTTCTTTTCCTGCAATCTTAATAACAGCTTTTGCTAGATTTTCTAATTGTTCACATTTTCTATTAGCTCGCTTTTTAGGTAATGCACCTCCCTCCGGGTTAGCATCTAGAGGTACTATTGACCAATCAAATTCAACTTCATTGCCAAAAGGTATAAAACTATTTACAATTTCAATATTAGATTTATTAATTATATCCAGGGAATTTTCTATATCAAACTGCTTGGTACATATTCGATTATGAGATCTATACCTATTTGGATCTGAAGTATAAAGACTTTCCTTAGGTATATCTATGTAGCTGACATCAGTTATGTTATTATATGCTACATTAATATTGTTAATTTCAAAATATAGTTCAGGTAAATCAGAGTTCGCTATATTTCCAAACCAAGATATAGACAAAGGCACTATATTTCCTAATAAATCAACGTCAAATATTTGAAACAAAATTTTCAGACAAGGATATAGTAGTACATCTGCTAGTGTCATATACAAACCTTCACCATACGTATGAACTAAATTTAAATTCTCAATAGAAATACTACTTTTAATGGTTTTGTCACAATGACTTTGTCTGGCAATTTTATAAATGTTGTGCATTCGAACTGGTTGCTGCATATGATATTCAAATTTCATTAAAGCAGATGGAATAAGCAAACTTCCATTCTTAACATGATCACCAGCTTTTGTTATAATGTCCTTAACAGTTGTTGGCATATCAATTTCACAAAACTTTGTCCATATAGAAGATTCACTACAAGCTAATAAACAGGCATCTTTAAACCCTAATAGGGATTTATATTTTTCATTTTGACAGCACTTAATTATTTTTCTTGCAACCGAGCATAGTCCAGCAATTACATCATTACCAACAATTACAACAGGCCATAAACAAATATCTGCAATACTTGGAAGATTTGAGGCTGCGCAATATTTAACGTCTATCTGTGAAATATTATAACTAAACAAAGGTTCCTCTAGAAACTCCTTATAAACTATACATAAATCTAAATCATTTATATCACAGATTTTGTAAATGTATATTACTAATAAGGACTCTAAATTAATTTTGATCTTATTGTTTTCAATATTTACAGCTTCAATAAAGATACTCATTTTAAACACTATTTGCTAATTGTCTCTGTACTCTTTGCAACATACGTTTGTTTAGAACTCTCTTCCTAGCAATAACACAGAGAATAGATATAACACTTGATACAAACATAAATCCTTCAAATTTCCAAAAGGCTTTTTCATCCAAATAAGCTGCTCGATCACAACTTCTTGTGACCATTTCACCACTTGAGCATTTTATCACCTCTTTGAAATGCGTATGAATACAAACTCCAATACTTTGGCTTGCTATATCATAAGCTGCAAATTATTACCAAAATGTAGACTTACACTAAAAGATTTCTCTTGATATCTTACCCGAACATGGTTCACAGTGCTTAATTATTTCAAAGGTGTCTTTATCTTTACAAGTTGAGTTTTGCTCTACAGGAAAATCACGTTTCTTATTGCTTATCCTATCTGTCAGATGTGATTCCACAATCAACACCAAAATTGTCAAACTAAAAAAATTAGGTTAGAATTTTTAATTTTTTAGAATGGATTCTTACACTCCTAAGCCTGTTATTCCTAGGAACATACGTTTCTTTGGACATGTTTCAATCATTTTATTTGTTTAAAATTAAACTGACTTTAGAAATTCTTTATATAAAAAACATGGATATAAAGAAAATGACAACACCAATGGTGTGTACTAGTGTATACAGTCACTGCTGCAAACTACCTATTTGATTTTATAAATAAATTCTCTTGCGTTAAAAATATGAGAATTTTCAGTAAATTAATCTCAGGTTTTATAAGTGTATTATTATATTATCACATATATCTGTCACACTCCCTTTACTTTTACCTACAAATAAAATGAAAGGGCTATACTTCTGTGTTACTCTAGACACTATGACAAAAAAAATTGGGAGTTGGTATACAAATGTAGGATATGTCATGTATCCATTAATATAACCTGTTCAATGGAATTGAATAGAACGTAGAACAAATTTATATTTATTTATTGATCATGTCTAGTCGTAACCCCACAACATTAATGAGTATTTCCAGCGAGGAAAGTTTTGATTTTTTATTTAAAATAGTTTTAATTGGTGATTGTGGAACAGGTAAAACTTGTGTTGTTCAAAGATTTAAAAATGGAACATTTCTTGAAAGACACGGAAATACAATAGGTGTCGATTTCTCTATGAAAACAGTAATGGTAGATGGCAAGAAAGTAAAGGTAAAATTCGCAAATTTTATATTTTACATTTAACTATTTAAAATTAATTGGACAGTACTTGCGAAGTAAATTATTTGGTTCAAATTTCAGCTACAAATATGGGATACTGCAGGACAAGAACGCTTTCGAACTATTACACAAAGTTATTATAGATCTGCAAATGGAGTTATAATAGTTTATGATATAACTAAACGTTCCTCATTTTTGTCAGTAGGTAAATGGGTAGAAGAAGTACGAAGATACTCAGGCAGTTCTATTTTGGTTGCACTTGTGGGTAATAAAGCAGACCTAGACACATTACGTGAGGTTGAATTCGAAGAAGCAGAAGCTATGTGCCAGTATATGCCAGAAGTTCTATTTGTATTAGAAGCCAGTGCAAAAGAAAATTCAAATATAGAAGAGGCTTTTCTTTGTCTGGCAACAGAGTTAAAGGCAAGTTATTAATGCATATAGTTAAATGTTATTGCTTGTCAGTACGTAGATATTCGAAATACCAGTGATAATAATATCAATAAACCTTGACCTGTTGATTACAAAAATATTCTGATGTATGTAGTATTATCTTAGAGCAATTAACATACATACTATAGCAATGGAACAGCAAAATGCATTTGTGAAGTGCTTCGGATGTACTCCAAGAGGAGTAATGGAAAGCAGTAAGTTACAATGACATGATATACAAATTGCGGATCTTTACAATGAAACAGCTAATTACACTTTAATAAATGAGCTTTTTTGATATAGCATGATTTGTCACATTTACAGGCAAATCTATTGATAAGATGATACTTTTTAGTCTCATATTTAAAATGACGTGTCAGCATGTAACAATACTATCTTCCTCTTTCTCTACTATTAGTGTTTCCGAAAACCAAGATTCTTATTTTGTAGGAACTGAAATATAGACTTCAAGAAAGACAGCAGTACTGATAATATTTATCCCTTCTTTTTCAAATAATGTGTTTAAGTTCTTTGCTGACTTTTCACCTAGATTATTTTAATTTACTGACGAACGTTCTTAATTCATCTTGAAAAAAATGCTCTGATTACACAGATGCTTGAAATAGAAAAATCTGAAACTACAGATGAATCTCTAAATTCAAAATTTTACCTAGTTAAAATTTTCTATAAAATTATTATTAGAGTATTGTATAATTCCCTAAAACATTCTACTGCAACTACATGTTGGTATACAAGCTATAACTACATACTTGAGCACTTTACATATTTTTATATATGTATTTTACATCGTGCTCGAAAGCTTAGTTGAAAATGTATAAGGAATGATAAGTTAATTTTTAAAAATTAAGGAGTTACTGCAATTTTTTTTTAAACTAATTACTAGCATATGTTTCTTAGTTACTCCGTTACTTAAGCTTTAAGTGCAGTTACCACCTACAGTTGCACCTTTAAGTGCAGTTTACCAACTTCTGCAGCTGACAGGATAATGAGAGATTGGTCAAACACTATACTTCAACGGAGATGACAACTTGAAAAACTATTATGTATTTTATTTTGTAACGATTCCCAATAAATTTTATTCTGATACGATTATTAGTAAAAATAACGCCGTGCTACCTTGTAGAAATATGACTCTTTGTCTAATTGGGAACACAATGCACTATTCACTTTTTCGAAACACTCTGTATAATCAATGCATTTACTTTTAAACTTGTACTGTGATAATTATTTATTTATTTGTACATAATACACATATTAAACCTTATATAACAGAGCAACTTAGGAACAATTTTTTTTGTTGAAGAAACATCGCTTCATAGAAAAATATGTTAATAAATAAAAATAAAGTTTTTCCAAAAAATTTTGCAATAACTTTAATTTTAAAATATTTATTTATCATGCCTTATACATTTTCGACTAAGCTTTTAAGCACGAAGTAAAGTATGTAAAAATATATAGTCTTCCATTCAAAAAAAAAAGTATTATCTGTACTGTAACTACATACTGAGTTACATATATTTTTATAAGGTGTGTCTGTACGAACAATTGAAAGAATTGTAAATTCAGGTAGCCGTTATTAATAGAGCGTATGGATATCCGTGCAAGAAATGTTATTTCAAGTTAAAAAATATTACCGGAACTGTAATCGGCCCATTGTTTATATAGAAAAATTTTCATAGCAGCCATACATGAAACGTGGAGCAACGATGTAAACAAAAGGTCAATTCAAAAATATTTCCAAAGGTGCCAGGTTGATATTGCAGGTGGAGAATCTTTGGTTTCTTTAATTATAAACGTTGTCTGGTCTAGCGACAACGGGGACTATCATTCGGAAATGAATGCTGAAAACTTTTTCAGGTGGCTATTATTTACATTTGTAATTACATGTAATGTATATAATATACAATAATAAAACAATAACTACGACATATTCAAAATTTGCTATAAATTATGTCAATACAATTTTTTGATCTTGCTAATAGGATAGCAGTAATATTCAATTGCGCGTTATCTGGGACATATGACCTCTCAGAAGTAACAAACTTACAAGCGTACATCCACATTTTCCAACTTATTGATTTTTACCTTCTATTTGTCATCTATTTTAGAAAGTAATGCTTAGATGGATGTTATATCAACAGATTTAGAGACAGATTTGATGGCATCAACAATTGTTTCCGAATTAATGCATGTGTGCCAGAGAGTCCTCTGGACATCTGTCGATCTTACTGATAAAATCGGTATATACAGAGTAAATTAACATTTTCTTTGTTTGGCTTTCTTTTAATTTCAGAAATTTTTGCAGCAATGTTTTGTTTAATTGTATATATATCCTAATATGTCAAACTTTAAAGAGCGCATCATGTATATTATTTGTTCCACTTCGTAAATCTGCTGTAGTTTTTTCACGTAATGGATCAGTACAGGGTATTGCCTTAAACTGCTTATTCCTTTAAACACTACTTAACGGAGTTATTGAGATATCCGTTAAAAAATCCACACTTTTAGTTATTTAATTTTTTTTTAATACGTTTTCGTGACGAATAGTACTACAATATTTGCTCGAAATTCCCAGCGTTAAGTTGTGACCGATCCAATAATCTTGAAATACATTATTTAATTGATCACGTATCATACCTACAAAATACACCGGTGAAGCGTCAAGCTGATACCGCAGTGCAGCTCTTATATTCAGTAGGACATCTTCCAGTGTTATTTTAAAAACCAAAATAATTTTGTCCGCTTAAGCGAGGTGGTAAAAACATAGACCCAATTATGTAATAGTTAATTATGCCCACCCACATATTCAACGACAATCGCCGTTCATGGTGTGCCGGTCTAGTTAGATGGAGTCCATTTGCCATTCATGTGCATTGTCGTAGTTCAATACACCATTCCATCGGTGAATAAGACGTTACCCACAAAATTGGCATTTTGAGTATGTTGCTGCAGTAGTCACTGGCAAAACGCTACTCGCGCGTGGTAATTTACACGCAAAAGGCTGCACACTCCTGCGATAATGATATGGATGTAGCTAATTTTCTCGACACGTTCTGTAGACAAGAGAATTTGAAAAGTTGAATTGTCGTGCAAGTAGTCTTGTGTTTAGTATTGGATCATTTCCAGTGGCTTCGACAATTTCCAGCTCTGCATCCAATGTCCGTCCAAAGTTCACTTCTACCGCGGTCCCTTCTGATCGAGGAGGGGGAAACGTTCCGCATACATTCTACGAGCTTCGGCACTGTTCTGTTCACACTAATACAACAAGTAAAAAAACAGAAATTGCTTAAACATTTTCAAAAATTTGAAGGCGAATACACAGTAAATATTATCCACAAAACCTAAATGCAAGTTAAGTGCATGTCCTACAAACGAAACAACCACTGACCGAAGCTTGACCTACACAGCAATATAGTATTTTTTACGAAGGTCGAAGTCATTAAATGATCCCTTTGCTAGCGTACGAAATGGGTCGAAATGATAGTGTCACCGAGATATGCAAATAAATTTGTTTTGTGTATTACATTAGATATGTACTGAAAATACTTCTTGTATAATACGTTCCAAAAAATTTTCTAATAATTTCAACATTTTTTTCTCGCTTATTTGACAACTTTGAATTACATTTTTTTTTTGTTAAAACATTTAAAATATTGAAAATTACTAACCAACTTGTGAGAACACAGTATATAATATAACAAGTCAATAGGTATATTTTTAAATTATGAAAAAATAGCCCTGTCAATAATGTGTGGATTTCCATGTAAAGCATAACTGAGTTTGACCATATTTACAAAGTTTAAGGCAGAATGTTTAATATATTTGATATTTCAAAAATATAAACTAGACTTAATCCTGCTGCATGCTGCGTATCAGATTCTCTTTGTCTATAAATACGTAGCTTATTTGTGGCTAATATGGCTTTGATAAAGTCATTGATTTTAAGATAATATACTACTGATTGCAATACTTATCCTATCAAACACCTAGGTATAATAATTTAAAATAACGCAACAGTTCATAATCTCAAGTTATCTTTCCCATTTCGGTTCCACTTCTCATTTAAATATATTTGTTTGGTTTTTAGTCGTCAAAATTTTAATATAGTTTGAGCATATTTGATGAAATATTCACAATAAAACAGGAATATATACCACCCTACATTTAAAGTAAAAAGGAATATCTACGTATTTGTAATTCGAACGCATATGATAGCTTATACATTTTCAGAGACGGCATGACAGCGGCTATCTAAGCAGTGATGATGAAGAAACGGTAAAACTAGGAGATAGCAGCGCAGTTACGAAATGCAGTGCATGCACAAGAGGTAACTTGTTTTAATAATGGTTTTAGCACACAAAATGTGCCTTATTGGTGACTCTAATTTATAATTTTATGTCAATATATCGTGTATATACGTTAATTGTTTTAACACTAACAAGAACAAAGTAGATGTGTGATAGATAATTAGTTGTAATTCTTTTCATTGTACGAAGTGAGCGCCAAAATTATTTTCGAAATCCGTCCTGAATGAGAATCTTTGTATTTTATATGTTTTGAATTTTGAATACTCCTTGTAACTTTTGAACAGTAATAATTATGAATAGGTAATAATAACTGCAATACAATATTATGCGCTAAAGGTTGTGCTTTTATTTATTAATAATTTTGTTATAATTGGATTGCATCGTATTTATCAAAATTTATAAGGAGAATAAATCTTCAATAGGTATGTATTCTCAATATTTTGAATAATGTTTATTAGATGTAAGATTTTAATCCGGTATACTCATAAATACTGTATATTATTTACTTGCCATAAATTGTCGTTTTAATTTATATATATCATCAGTATTAATACTACTTAACGACATATTTTTATTTTTTTTGGCTGCTATATTTATAGCCTAATGTATAATTAATATTACGTATTTTAAAATTGGCAGAAGACTGTAGTTAAAAAACAAATACAACACTACGAGTTACCATGTTTTATATGAATGAAAGAGATATATATATTTCTTTCATATCTATTTCCCAATTGTCTCTTTTCTTTAGTTAGGAAAAGCGTACTCTTGCAGGAAGTTTCAACTCAGAATCCATTAACATTGTTATCACTGATAAAGTACAAATATACTTTAATTCGCTGTGCCACATCGTGTTCTAGTAATACTGGCTACCATTTTAAACACTAAATACGGATAAATATGTATTATGCAAGGAAATTACTTAGAATGAGGATGCACTATTGTTTGTTAAATAAATATTTCTCTTCTAAATTAACTCAACCAACATTTAATAATATAACATTTATATGCTATTTATACAAAGATATATAATTTTATATATCATGCTATGTGGCCTTTTCATTCTACAGATGCGCAAACCTACTAATAGAAAAAATATATTTGAATTAGGTTTTCAGTTGGATATTATGAATATTTTTAACATATTTTTTGGCGGTTCTTGATAAGAAGATATATTACTATCTTCTGATTCATTAACAGTACTGTTACGAATTGAAAGCCAAAGCTCTGATAAAGTCTAAATATTTGATAAACGGTAGAAAACAAATGATTTTCTTGATCTGGCCGTGAATAACACAATGCAAAACTGTAGAAGATATGATGTACATCCTGTAATTGCCTATTTTTTTACTTTTGTACCTTTTATATAAAACAATAAAATACTCAAGCAGAAGAAATGTTTTGTAATAAAAATTAAAGAAAAACAATTAGCTGCAACCAAAACTATTCACTTAAATATTATTAAACAAAAAAATACATGTACATTCTTAGTATGTACATTAACAAAACCTCAAGAGTACGATTAATATGCATTTTGACATCGAGGTGTGGTCGATATTGCAAGTCCCTTTCTACGGTCTTACTCTTTTTTGGCATGTTTCCCTTAGATATTAAACGTTTAAAGTATACACAATAGTAAAACATGAGTCAACCTTTTGTTAGATCTACATATATATCAAAGAATCGTAAGTAAAAGAATGGATATGGCAAAAAGACACATATGTATAAACTTAAGTATTTATACTTACAACGGAAACACATATACATACATTACTTTTTAAAACGTTTTAGTAGATATATTGTATAATTCGAAATATACATAAGCAAGTGAGAAATGTTATTTCTTTGGGAGAAGTTTTTGTATTCATGTAATTGTTTACAGTACTCCTCATACTATTTTAAATGGCGAGTTTATATTTACATATAAAACATATTTGTATAAAATCGATGCTAATACAGATGAGAGCTATGTAATTTAAATGTAAACAAGTTTAGGAGTTAAGCCCGTACAGATGAATTAAAAATGACACATTTTCGTTCCATTAATAACATGAGCTAACCAGTATGCCCAATCGGATAGTCATTATCCCACCATATTTCTACTCCTTAAATGTATGAAACTACGTTTAATGAGTAACGCTAACATAATCAGTTGATACAATATAATTATCCTTCTTTGAAATCTTTTTCCGATTCCAGAATTTTTTTCATATGGTGTAAATACTATACAGACACAAATTGCATATAGGTAAACAAATGAGCAAAACAACATGTGTGTAACCAAAGTGAATCTCTAAATACTCACTCTGATCTATGTTTTGACTATGTATAATAGCGATCGTCTTAAAGACAAATGATCATAGTAGCCTCTAGCTGGAATATGGCATTTTCTAGCTTTTGGAGATATTGCAAAGCGAATCCTGCTAACATCTTGGTCATGTACCGCCAGTGAGCAAAAAATATTGGGACACCTTAACCACTTTCAAAATTCTAAAATTTATTGGTTCGCGAGCACTAATTGCAGTTTCCAATGGATTCTCACGCAGGAAATTTAGTAAATTTGTGTCTTCTTGTTGAGTCGAAACATTGCGCCTTCCAGATCCTTGCCTCCTGACAATTGATTCTAATTAAAGTTTTCTCTTTGCTAACAGCAGCGT
This sequence comes from Holotrichia oblita, assembly GCA_023690525.1. Taxonomy (NCBI): domain Eukaryota; kingdom Metazoa; phylum Arthropoda; class Insecta; order Coleoptera; family Scarabaeidae; genus Holotrichia; species Holotrichia oblita. Next base: position 94,733,002 of record CM043016.1, on the reverse strand, counting down.
CTTTCTACTAATTTTTAATTCGGCAGCTATAACCCTTATTGGAACACCAACGGTCAATCTGGCTTATAACATCGCTTTTTGGTGGACACTGAAATTCGACATGTTTTAGCTTTAAATTAACCCCTACCACTTTTGACATTTATTTCCACTTTTTCAATGAAGCGTACATTAGGAGTCCCAAGATTGTTTGCTAACTGAGCGTACTTTTGCGCAATTAAACAGCGTGGAAGGAATACTAACCATTCTGAAACCCAGTTTTTAATATTGAAAAGTTTTTTTTTGGTCTTTTTGAATGAAAATAATACACAACTTGAAGTTGTAATATTTTACTCTATTTTAACTTTTACTAAGGAAATGAGTATGGTAACATATGTGACCATGGGTTCATGAAAATAACAAAACTATCACTAAATATTATAGTAATAATAGTATATTATTTTATACGGAGGAAGAGCGAGGCTGCTAATAGAGAGCAAGCCATGAAAAATAAATTTTCCTCCAAATAAAATATGCTATTTTTTCTTCAAACGTCGACAAATTTATGCAAGAATTGATAATAAGCGGGTTTGCAAGGACGTCTAGACCCGTGAATAGGTCGAGCTGTTTCTACAGTAATGCATCATAAAGCTGTTAAGTGGACACTGTCAACAATGAAATTATGTGTTTGTATGTTGCTATAGTAACACTTTTCCCTCCGGCACACACGACAAAATAAATAAATGGTGGGACAAAAATCAGAATGATCATATTAATGTAAAAAAATGGTTTCTGTCTGATCCCCACAGGTGTAAAATGGTTTCGGGTGCACCTAGGACAATATTACACCTGAGAGGTAAGAGGCTGCACTTGTGATTAGTGCTACCTAGAGCTTGGCCCAAAAAAGTCATGCCACCAAAAGCCAATGCATTATAACTCTATCAATACTACATAGACTCTATTAACCGTACAAATAAAATAGCTTATGAATAATTAAAATGCATATTTTAAAAACTTTGATTTACATGAAAACAACATTATTTTATATTAAGTAACAAGATTGTTTATTAATTCTGAATCTTTATTCGTTGTCATCATCGTCATCACCCCTCCATTAGTTCATCCTGATCATCCGTTCTTTTTAATGAGGAAATAATATCCGTGTCCAGCATTTTGAGAATTTCATTCGAAAAGAGTTTTCTTTTATTTTTAGGATTTTTCTTTTGGAAGCTATTATGGATCGGATGTTATAAGCATGCAATGTACAATGTCCGTATTTGTATCTATTCTTGAGGTTTTTCTGGCATGAAAGAGTCGCAAACTTTTATATGCTATTTGGCTAATTTCCAGAACATCTTCAGAAAATAATCCGACTGGCAAAGGTAACGATTTAACTATATCTGCTCCGTGAATTAGTAGCTTATGTACAGGATGCGCTCATTTGGTACCAACCATACTGTTGAATACACGCTTTCGCAGTGTCCATACAATATTTTCTAAAATTTTCAATGTACGCTGAAGCCACATGAAAGTACACCGAGGATATTTGAAAATCTTTCAATAATATCTGGATCTAAGCCGGTAACAGCTGCAGACTTTACGGGCTCAGCAAACAATTTTCTAGCCGTATTACCATTATTGAAATTGCCACCTCCCTGCTTCGTTTAATTTACAACCAAGCCCATTTCTTTATAAAACTTGGTGGTGATGCTTTTTTTGTCATTTAAATTATCTTTTGCATCTTTGCCTCTCGCTTTCTATTGACGCATTTCTAATTTATAAGGAATATGCAAAAGGTATTCATAACACCTCAGATATGAATGCAGAATGGATATCCCAAAGTTATACGAAGTCGTGGAATATTGTTTCTTCAAAAGCAAGTCTAGATTATTTAGGTATTTTGGTGTCGCCTTGCCCACCTTGCACGCTTGTGACGAGGAGGTATCCGTTAGAACATTACATCATCATTACATCAACATTAGTCTTTCCATCCATCACGGTACACACAGCAAGATGTTGGAATGTGTAGAATTTGTCACCAAGAGTTACTTGAGTTGGATAAAGACGTAATATTTCCTCTTCTATTTCCTTATTTATTTATTTATTTATTTATTTATTTATTTATTTAGATACAAACAGTTGCACATAAAACAACTAATTACATGTATCCTAAACTTAATCTTACACTACTGAATATAATAAGGTGCTCAAGCTATACCCTCAAAAGCTTCATAACAATACAGACAGCAGTCAAACAGAACACACCAACATTAAAAATTATGCTACAAATACATATGCCGAAAAAAAAGAGAAAAAAGAAGAAAAAAAAAAGAGAAAAGAAAAAAAAAAAAAAAAAAAAGACAATTATTTTTAACTATAAGACTGTAAGAATGTAAGAATGTGAGAGGGACAATCAAGGCCTCAGAAATATAATGCAAAATCAAAGTGGACCCAAGGCGAACAATACACTCTTTACATGCTTACAAAATTCACCCTTGGTTATGCCGAAAATTTCAACGACGTCATAATACTGGTTGTATAATTGGCAAATTAAATTTACAGGACCAAGAGCAGACGCTGCAGCGTGCATAGGAGGTCCCGGTCTTATACTATAGTAAGGAATATGTAATTTGAATAAGCATAACAACTTAGCGTTATCAAAGAAGTTATTAAATACTTTGAATAGTGTGTATAATACAGCAAATTCACGTCGACGCTTCAAAAGAGGCAAACGAAACTCAGCCCGCAGACCTTCGAACGATTCAAAAGGAGGGTTAACCCCATGTTTTTTAAAATAAATGTATTTCAAAAAAAAGATTCTGTATCCTCTCTATGATTTTACTATGTTTAAGAGTATTGGGTGACCATATCACGGATCCAAACTCTAATCTAGAGCGTACAAAAGCATTGTATAGTATCAGAATTGAACGAATATCTCTAAAATCCCTGGTGTTACGCCTTATAAAAGATAAATTTCTGTAAGCCTCAGCCGCGATGACATTGATGTGATTATTAAAAGAAAAGGTAGAATTAAAGAGAATGCCAAGATCCCTAAGATCAGTGTTACGAATTAAGTCCAAACTATTTATTTTATACTCAAACATGAAAGGAACTTTTTTTCTTGTAAAACTAATAACGGAGCACTTAGAGATATTCAGTGCTAGCTTATTACGCTGACACCACTGCGACAGATTATTTAAGTCAATCTGCAATTTTGATGAGTCAGAAGGAGAACTAATACGCCGATAGATTTTGCAATCATCTGCATATAGCAAACAGTTGGAGAATTGAAGAATTGACGGGAGATCATTAATAAAAATTAAAAACAGCAAAGGCCCCAGATTACTTCCTTGGGGAACACCAGAACTAACCATATAGGAATGTGAGTATTCACCGCCGTAATACACACACTGTCTTCTGTTACATAAATAGGACGCAAAGAAATTTAATAAAACCCTTGAAAATCCGAACATATGTAATTTATTTAAAAGCACATCGTGATTAACACTGTCAAAGGCCTTAGAGAAATCAGTGTAAACAACGTCCAATTGCGCCTTATTATTGATGGCTTGCGCAATATCCTCGCAAATCATAATTAAATTTGATTCAATAGATCTGCCGCAATAAAATCCATGCTGTTCAAGTGCTATCCTATTTTTAGTCATCTCAAAGATCTTGGTGTAAAGTATTTGCTCGAATATCCTGGCCACAACCGAAAGAACAGAAATTGGGCGATAATTAATCATCATCTTTCTATCACCTTTCTTAAACACGGGTACTACCTTAGCCAACTTCCACCGATCAGGAAAATATCCGCTCGCGAGTGACAAGTTAAAAATGTGCTTCAAAGGAACCAGAAATAATTCAGCACAACCCTTGTATACATAAGCAGGTATATTATCGAGACCCATAGATCGCTTATAATGCGATTTCACAGTTCTTTTGCTTCTTTCTGTGTCTGCAGGCGAATAATGCGGCTATAACGCGAAGAAGAATACGGGTTTGCCAAAATATTTGCTTGCCTTTTGTATTGACCTCGCACATTTGTAAAGGAACAATTGCACAAAGAATTATATTAGTGTCTGCGCACATGAAGTTGTTTGCAAAACATTGCTTATACACCGTGTTCGAAGTTATCGGTGCACTATTGCTATCTCCGTTATTTTTGGAGCTACAGTTGTGGTCAAATTCGCAAATTATTAGTGTTTTTAACGCTGATTAGTATGCAGTTCATGAAAAAACAATTGAATTACGTATTTCTGAGAAATTTAAAAATTTATAATTTTTTTAAATGGAGCACCCTGTATATTTGTACATATTTAGAAAGATAGATTTATTTGTGATATAAAAGCTTTAATACACTATTGTCCTTAAACGAATAATAAAGTAATTATGTTGGAATTTAGTCGATGTCAAAGAAACATTATTAATAGTAACTTCAATAGTCACTTCAAGACAAAAAATGTTATATTTGTACGTATTTGGAAAGAGCATAACGTTTTGAACAAAAATATCGAATACATAGCTATCTTTTAATATAACGTTCACGGTACAAAAACAATAAACACAATAATTAAATAATTGTTTTAAAAATGACGGAGATAGCAATAGTGCACCGATAACTTCGGACACGGTGACCATGATGGATTGTCGTGTATTTGTTCATGCGCTTAAATCTGCGAGGACTTCTAGTAAGAGCCGACTACTTGAGCGACTATTCTCTTGCCACTCTTAGTAAGGCTCGTCTGTAGTAGCTGAGCACAACAGCTCTGGGCTAGTATTACTTAGCATTGGTTTCATAATTCTTCTTCTAGTTCGCTGGGAACTGCCTCAAATGATTTTTTAGGTATCCCTTTATTTTGGCGTTGTGATAGAGCTTTTAACACTTAATTCTGTCAGCATTAACTTGTTAGATATCCATTCTGAATTGTTCTTGTTGAATCTTTCTATAAACCACTTTGATTTTTTCTATTTTTGCAATAATTTTGACACAAAAACTTTCAAAACTGATTTAAGTTTATTTACATTGTCAATTGGTTGTTCATATTCACTTAACATATCCAATATATAACTAGCTAATCGTTCTATGCACTTAGACGGTGATTGTTTATAAAAGTTTTCACTATTTGGCAGTAATAACAACTCCCTTTTACAAATTTTCATTTTCGTCGAAACTGACTTACTGCGACTACATGCAAAAAAAGAGTTTAGCATCACAATGGGTTGGTTTGGGTACTTATATTTTACAATATTATTAGCTAACAAACGCGTGAGTATAAGTATAGACACATCGAAAAAAATCATAATTAGAGTAGGCTATGTGAATGGATTGTTACTTTAGCCACTTTCACATAATGACATTTATTCCTTGACATGTAATTTGAGGTTATAAACCATTTATAAACTTTGGTTACAATAAAATGTCAAATAATAAATGTCATTATGTGGTAGTGGCTAAAGCAACGATGAAAAACATTTACATAGCCTACACCAATTACGTTTTTTTTCGATGGCACGTTATAACGTGCTCAAGTCGGTACTAGGCGGAACTTTTTTTGCAACTCCAAGAGAACACAGCTTTTATATTAAAAAAATAATGATTAGGGAAAACTCAAAGTTTTACTAACTAGAGTTAACCATTAATAAAAAATATTATATTCGAACATACCTGTTGCTTCCATATCCATAATGAATATTGAAATTATTGCACGAAATTAGCGAGAAAAGACGTGGTGACCTCACTGCGATTCGGAAGTAACTAACGGTGTCTTTTTACTACTTGTACATTTCGAGCGCTCGACTGTCTTTATTATTCGCAAGACCAAAAAGATTAGCGGCCAGTTTAAAGATGAAACTATCAAACTCAAAATATGTAAAGTAATTTATGCTCTATCTCTAAGTCAATAAATTGATTTTTGTCCTCTCAGATTGAGTTTTTTGCCGTATGTGCGGCGGCGGAAAAGTGAAAAGTAAACCTCCAGCTGAGAAAAAATTAAACTTCGCGACCGATTACTCAGTTGAATATTGTCAGATTTATTGACGTTTGAAGGAAATAGTATATTATTTTATACGGAGGAAAAGTGATACTTTTCATGGCGCGCAAGCCATGACAAGTTACTTTTCCTCCACATAAAATATGCTATTTTTTCTTCAAATTTATGCAAAAATATCTATTTTTATTTAAGATAAGTAGGTTTGGTAGGATGTTTGGACGTACAGACCGATGATTAGGTACGAGCTGTTTCTATAGTAACTCATCATAAAACTGTCAAGTGGACACTGTCAACATTGAAATTATGTGTTTGTATTCGTTTGTACGTTGCCATAATAACACTTTTTCCTCCGGCGGCGGAAAAGTGAAAAGTAAACCTCCGGCGGAGGCAAAGTGACACTTTGCGGCCGACTACTCAGTCGAGAAATGTCAATTTTATTGACGTTTGAAGAAAAAATTATATTTTTCTTCAAACGTACAAAAATATGATCATTTTGTTACTGAATACGTACCTTTGAAACTATTCATTTATTTACTAGTAAAAAAATGGTCTCATTTCTTTACTATAGAGCGTCTCAACCTTAGTATTCAGTATACGGTCTCCTATTGGATATATACCTCTCATACTATCTTAAACGATTTGTAATAAACTGTCTCTTTTTATATCAAGGCGAAGTTGTCAGTTCGGTTTATTATCGAGCGTATTTGTTGGTATTTGTCAAGAAAATAAACGGACGCCAATGAATAAATACACTTGAAAAATGACATTATTTCACTAATTTTTGTATACTGCTAACTTCACACGCATAAATGGAAATAAGTACACACTTATCGACTTGGGAAAGTAGTTTTTTTCAGACAATCTTTCTCGATCGCCCGATAGTTTTGATTTAGAATAACCTAACCTACAAGTATTTAAAATGTCATGTTATTTAAAATGAGTTACCAACCTAACTTGTCATTGTCGAACTGGCATCTATGTAGTGTATCTGCATAAGACACATACTGAATACTAAGGTTGAGACGGTCTATAGTAAAAAAATGTAACCGACCAATCACAACTCTTTAAAGTGAGTGAACGATTATTTCATAACTGTCAAATATTTGCAAAATGAGCGAAGAAGAACTTCAATTTACGCCATCAGAAATAATCAAAATCGCGCATCAAGTCGCTGCAACACTGACTAAATAACTTAAGCTGTATGACAATGAGTATGAAAAGTTTCTGAAATGGACCAGAGAACAAAATGTCAACAACTACACTGAACTCTTAATAATTGTACTTTTAATATTACTATAAAGAAATAAAAGCTTAAACGTAGTAAGTACTTTGACAGTTTGATAGATGCATAAAATCTGCTTTTAAACAATGATAGTAATGCATGTTATATTTAAATGTGTAACTCATGAGATCGGCGTAAATCGTTTGAAGAAAAAATAGTATACTTACATCACACGGAGTAGAAAGCTTTTTGTGCCTCGCCCAATTTACACTGTCTCGGCTATCGCCTCGACAGCAAACGTTTGGGCTCGATACAAAAATGACAGCTTTCTACTCCTAGTAATGTAATATACTATTATCTAAATTTTATTTGTGAAAATCTTTGAAGCAATTCGACATAGATGTCATGCTCAAGTGAAGTCTGCACTCTTCACATATCACTCGTGGAAAGTCAAAACATGTCATCTAACAGTTGCATTTGCATCCGTAAAGTTGACTTTTTCACACTAGAGCACGAAGTAATGCATTAAAGAAAAAAATTATAGCCGTCAAAATGTCATTCCAATTCAATTTCGTGCATTAAAACTTATAAATTTCACAACATTAATTAACAGCTATTAAAAAATCAATGACGCTATATAGATATTATCTATATTTTTAATTGCTAATTCTACATGATAACCTGAAAATATCGTACCCCGTTGATTATTACTCTGCAGAAAAATAGTACCTATTTATATAAATGTGGTGTTTACAAGGAAAAGTTTTTAAAAATTATATGTTTAAATATTCTGCAAAAAAGCGTTTTAATGGTCAATATTTATTTAAATAAGAAAGGAAAAACATGAAAATTATAATACACCTGACAGTCACAGAGTACTGGTTCACTTTTGCACTACTCTACAAAAAAACTAGTACCAATATATCTATATATTATTTATTGATACAATTCTGCCCGAGCCTGCACACTAATAAAGTACTCGCTGTGGTGTGCTATACTCCGCATTCGTGCTAAAATGTGTCCGTGCACTGGATTTTTAAATAACTATTTTACAACATTTTAATGAATTGTCTGTTATATATGCGGCGATATTACAATTGAAACTTGTTCAAATCAACATTAGATTGCTGTTGATATTAATTTTTTTAAACTTATGATTTGAATTCGAATGATGCCAACTTTTTAAATTTTAGATGAAGTTTATTTAAAACTTTTTAGCTCTCTTTTTTGACTTACGCTCCAAATATAGATTTTATTTTTAGCTTGTTAAAACTTTAACTGCCTCAAAACCGGTAGTCCCAGTATTTAGTTATATTTTGAAATATTGTTATATATTTGTTAGCAGTTGGAATTTTAGTGCCTATAGAAATTTTATTTTAAATCGAAATATAACAAGACTTACAAAAAATAATAAATATCAAAAACCGCCAAAACTATTAGCAGAACGAGATTATTAAGGTATAATATTCTAATATGTTGCGATAAAAGCTATCCAATTCAAGAAATAAATACTCCAATAAATGAGTCAATATACCTGTATAACAATGATGGTAAAATTACAATAAATTTATACACCTTCATAAATATAAATTGTTCACTGTAAAAATGATGGTGCAGTACATCAATTTTACAGAATGTTTAGTATTCGTTTTGTTTCGTTAGGTTTTCAATATAAATTATGTAGTAAATATTTGGAACTTGTGATGCTAATCCCAAATAATATAAATATTTAAGGATGTTATTGTCTAATTATAATCTAAGTAAGCATACTACTCAATCTAATAAACGTTAACGTAGGATTAAGTTCATGTTATATGTATAATAGTGTTTTAAAATCTGAAATTGTAATTTTGGAGACAAGCAATTTACAAGGATTTATCTCAGTGAGGATCTTTATAAATAGAAATTAATTTCATATCAATATTTTAAGCAATATTAAGGTACCCGCATATAAGTTCAAATATCTGCGTTTGAAATTTCAACTTCAGTTTTGAAAACATACATATAATGTTTGTGTAACTTTGTTAATTTATTGTATTAGTTTTTAAAAGCCATCTGTGAATATGTAACATATAATATATCTCAAATTTGAATGCGTTTTGACAGATAGTTTGCATTAAATATACTCAGTCCGCAGCGATGTTTATGTATATATACATATATACATACATATTGTAATGGTTTAGGGCTTTAATATTAATTTATTTTTGAAAAATGTCAAATGTGTCATATCAATTTGTAATTTTAAATTGTGATAAGAAAAAGGTAACGCGAGGTTGTCAAGGAAAAGGTTGTTGATTTTTGAGTAAAATTTTGCAAAGAAGGTTTTTTTGTGTAAATAAAAATAAAAATAAAGTTATCCAAGAAAATATAAAGTGTTTAAGATTTCGTATATACATACAAGTGTTACAAACGTACAAACGTTAGAAGGAGATTAGATTGAGTTGCCGGAATAAAAATATTTGGATTGTCATTTTGACTGTCAATAAAGATTAGCAGAGTGAGATATAGTACAACCGAGGTAGGAATGTTACTGGATTGAATAGTGTGAATTGGATAGAATGCGAACCGTCAAACGAAAAGAAAGGACCCTGAGATTAATAAAATTGTAATAAACTGTTAGTTTCAACAAGAGACTCAACCTGTTCCGAATCTATAGCAATATTTATTGGCGCCCAACGTGGGGCCGTATATACGAAATCTTAAACACTTTATATTTTCTTGGATAACTTTATTTTTATTTTTATTTAAACACAAAAAACCTTCTTTTCAAAATTTTATTCAAAAATCAACAACCTTTTCCTTGACAACCTCGCGTTACCTTTTTCTTATCACAATTTAAAATTACAAATTGATATGACACATTTGACATTTTTCAAAAATAAATTAATATTAAAGCCCTAAACCATTACAATATATATAGAAAATACACACTCCAGATACTATACTAATGACAGTTTTGTTCTAGTGCCGTCGTAGTACTGATTAAAAAGTAACCACGATTTTCATTTTAAAAAACATAATGTATTAATTGCTCGTAAAGTTTAAACTAGTATTGCATACAGTTACATATTCATGGAAAATGTTTTATATTTTAAATGTATCATTAATCGTATTTATCATTTTTTATTTTTTCGAGTTCATTTGTATATACTTTGTTATTATAATCATTATTTAACTGAATAGTAGCGTTTTATTTTTCCTATTTTGTTACGGTCCAATTAGTTTACTGGATCCTGCTGCTAAACAGATACTATTAGTGTAAGGGTTTTTAGACTTAAAAGAGACCATGGATTTAGTTTAATACACATATTTTAATAAAACAATAAAGAAATAACGTAAATTCCAGTTCTTCACATATTTTTATATCGGGCTTCGATCTTTCAAACTTTTCGCTTTCCCCCATGAGCATCATCTTAATACCCTTAATACATAAATAATTATAATCGCCTTTTTATAAGCATTTTACGACAGATCACAGAAACAACAATTAATGTATCTATTTTCTGACCTTTATGTACTTATCTTTCAATTCCTGACATATTATCACTTGTAGGTAAGTAAAACAACAATTAATCAAATACCAATTTATTCCAGAACAATAGATACACTGTGTCCAAGATAAGAATGAACTCTATGGAGATCTCGGGAACGGTAAGAGATACAAAGTTGCTTAAATTGGCGAAAAGTTGCGCATTTTGATGACCTTTTACATGGCGTTTAATTAATTCAATTTAAGTTGTTTCTTTTGTGATATATTTAGGAAAACGTGTTTTTTCAATAGGTATTCGTTTTTATTTTTTCTTCACAGAGGTGTCCCTGTATTAGAACGGCAAAGAAGTAGACGCGATGTTCTACTGGATTACAACAGAGCTAGTAGTTCGTATATCTCTAATGCACTCGCATTTGTCCACACCAGAGATAATCGAGAAAGGAAAGTTCAGTATTACCGATAGTGGCAACATTTTACACCCTCTATGAAAGTAGTGGAACTAAAATTGCAAAGCGCCTTAATTCAAATTAAATTTGTATTCTTTGTCAATTAGAAATAAAATAATTTACTTTTTCATAACATTTCCCAAAAAATACAACTTTTTGATATTGGAAAAACAGAGCAAAAAGTCATGTACTTATGGGAAATGTAATGAAAAAGCAAATTAGTTCATATTTAAATACAATTCGATATAATTAAATAGCTATTATGTACATACATATATGGAAATCAGTGCAGTTTTTCGCCACTTTTAAATGAAAAAAGGAAGAAAAATTCAAGTCTGATAATCTATATGCTTTATTTTCTTCGACTATTTGAATACTTATTTTGGCAATATAAAAATAGTAAGTCAGATTTACATATTCTGCTTGATTGGCCACTTAATAAGCTGCAATGAAACTAAAATAAAATGAAATACACTGGAACACTACAAACAAAAAACACAAGGTAACTTGACAACAACTAATAAGCAAAACAATGTATGGAGAATGTCAAATATCAACCATAACTTGACCATAACCATCCATAACACGGAGGTACCGGTACCAACTAAAATTTACCGAAATTTGATTCAAATGTGAAATATCCTTAAACAAGTGCATCAGCGCCTCTACTACCTTCATAAGAACTAAAAATGATTATTCAGCCAATGTAATTAAACTTCCCACCCCATGAACCACACATATCGTCTTCTTTACCGTTCTAATACAAGGACACCTCTGTGTGTTTCGCTTACACTACAGATATCGCTATAGTGCGCTCACACGTGGCCACAGTGTATATGAATGTTATAGAGGATCGTAACAATGAAGGTTGTCTGTTTGTATGTACGTATTTTAACGCAAACATATGATTCACATGTTACGTACAAACAAACAACCTGCATTGATACGATGTTGCTATAACATTCATATTGTACATGTAAGGCTGATTATTATTATTCTTTACCGATGCCAGTGAATCACACGTGATAAAGGATAGCGTCGTTTCCGCACACTAATGATGACCAACAACGTTGTGAAAATTTTATTTTAATGAAATATCAGAAACTGACGTCAACTTATCACAGAATGTGTACCTGTGATAAGTTGACGTCAGTTTCTATAACAGTTAATTTCTATACAAATTAACAAATACGTCGACATTTGACTTACAGGTAACGTGAATGTTTGACGTACAAGTAAGGTAAATATTTGACGTGCAAGGTGAATATTTGACGTACAAATAACGTCATTCTTTAGTAACTATCATGTTGTCGAGGTATTGACACATTTTTAATTTTTTTAAAGTAACAAAACGTAGTAAGAAGTTTTAAAATTGAGTTTCAACTCATCACTTGGTCATTTGACGTCTGCGACCAATGAGTATCTTAGACTGATATGTATACGACAGATTGGTGCTGTTTAGGTATATTACCGTATCTAATGGTAAATATGATATTTGCTTAATGCTAGGAGTATAAGAGTGGTAAAAATTGCTTTTTATGCAAACTTATAAAAGGTACAATTTAGTTATGTATATCGCCATAAACATATTTTTTCTCTTCAAACAATAGCAAACTTACGATATTCGTTATATTCATTCCAATATTTCTGTTAAGCTATTTTCCCAATAAGCTATTCTATAGTTTATTAATATGCCCAATTAACATTACGGAAAAACAGCTTTTTATAATTATCGTCTTCGCGAAATTAAATTGAAATTTTCTTTTGCTCAAAAGTGAAAAATTATGAGAATTAAACAAATCATCTTTATTATACACACTATTACGTTTCCAAAGAATAGACTCTAGAAAACCACCATCTTTATGAATCCTATTTCAGATTATGTCGGAAGCATGTAATCTAAAAACATTTCCACAAATGGGCTAACTTAGAAAATATAAATATAGGTTTTCTTGTAAAACCATTATTACAAATATCTAACGTTGAAGCGAATTTTCCTTTAAAGTTATGTGTTGATTGACTAACATTAGCATTTCATACGATAACCGAACGAATTTCATCAAGATAATAAATCAATAATAATGCGTTTGCTTTGTCACAAAAAAATTAAGTGGAGTTAATCAAGCGTCACAGAGTGTACGAAAATTAACTGCTCACGTTATTCCACAAACCATGTTTGTATGGCTTGTATTATGTGAAAGGAAACTGTTTATTTCCCGCGAGAATCAATTCTTTACAGGGTTTTGATGTCAAGAGGTTCCAAATATTATTTAAACTGCTTTCACGGTAAATAAAACTCAAAGATAGTTAAATATTTAATTTATTTACATTATGTTGCACCAAATAATAAATAAGAACTATATACAGCAGAGTAGGTTTTTTTTTCATTTCTTATAAAATAGTTTACATAAAATACATTTTAAACTAAAAAAGGACACTCAATTGTCTTCCCTCTCACTTAAAGCTGTTGATTTTAACATGCAAGTATTATTCAATAGCACACTGTTTTCTTCAAATTACGATAAGACTTTATGTAACTGGAATTTATAAATAATTTGTATCTGTACAACCAATATGACTTAGTAATTTCGAGCACCCGTTTTTAACAATATTCACAATAATATCTACAAAGCATATTGTTCATATGTGCACACCAGGCGTATAGGTAACTTTGGTGGATTTCTCGCTGCTATCCGTATCAGACATGTCTTGAAGTTCTTCTTCATCTTTAATTATATTACTAAAAAAATAAAATAAATAGCTGTTATACGTTTGGTCTTTATACTCGACATTTACAGCTTACCTAGTATACTTATTATGCTTAGGTAAAAACAAAGATTTGGGGCAATCTTTGATATATGGCCAACATTCTCCTGGACTTCCAGGCGTACCTCTACCAGCATTTTCAGCTTCGACATATTCTTGCAATAAATACGCATAGGGTGATTTGCTAGCTCTGAAAATAAAAGTAATAATTTATTTACTCGCACAATACTGCATTTTTATTTTAGTAGGAATTTTTGAGATATATTTGTGCAAATTGTGACCAGATAATCTTAACACACTCCGAGACTATTTTTTATCCCTTATGCAGCCAAAGTTTTGAAAACAGCTATCTTTAGTAACAAATATTGTATTTAAAAGTTTTTGTATATTTGGATATTGTAAATAGAAAGGTTTCATATAATAAATACCACAAAACTTCTAAAAAAGTAATGTTACTGGACCGGCAAATCTAATCCGCTGCAATTCGATGATAGAAAAGTCTGGTGATGAGTGTTTATAATTCAACTAAGCGTAACGATAGCGACAGGAAGTTACAGTGATTTGTACTATCTTACATCTTGAAGGTTTAATGTGTTTAATGTTTATGCGAATCTAAGAACGTCTTCGAAACGTATTAAGTAATCTTTATTTTCACATTTGTCTCTGTTGTTATAACACATTTTTTATCAAAGCAATACAATTGTCGGTGGGATAATATTAGCATAAAATACCTACTTCTATAATTATATTTGTGCTGAAAAGAGTATTATTATCTTGTGTCCCTCAATAGATAGAAGAAGACCGACACGAAACAGAAATTTTAAAATCAGTCGAAATTTTGTCTTTTTTATGCAAAAAGTTACATATACTTTGCAATTACTATCTTGACTATGGCAAAGAATATCGTATTAAATATTAGTAAGCGATTGCGGTAAATTCAAAACCAAGCAAAGAATAGCATTACGATCGAGAAAAAATAGTCTTTTTGTTAAAACTGGTCAGTTTTACCAAAGTTAATCTTAGTTAACAGGTAGGACATAAGATCGACAACAGTAGCCACTGACTAAGTATCAAATACTATGAATTTCTCCCTGCGTGCATTATTTATTGGTGTCTTTTAAGCGTGTACTATAGAAGATGCTTCACAGGTACCGTATATTAGCAATAATATTAAGTATTACGGAAGGTATGTTGATAAACTTCACTCATAAACTTTAATCTTGACCATCTTGTTTGTGTCGAGTACAACACAAACTTGTTTTTCCAATGATTGAACTATGAGCAATAAAAAGTTGCATCATTTTTGATGAGCTGATAATAAACCAGTGAAAGAATCTACTAACAATTGCAAGTTAGTTAAGAATATTAAACTTCTACATGACAGATTCAAAAATTAATTTTAATAGCTACTTCTAATCGGCACGCAGGCATTTGGTTACCCATATGGCAGCTAGCCGTCAAATGAAAAAAATGCGAATACAAAGTCTTCGCTTTATTACATTTGAACTAGTAAGCACCATTTCCAAACTGAAGAACAAGTGATCCACTGGAACGGAAGATGTTGCTCCTGTTGTACTGAGAGGCGCCCGCGATCATGTTACCGACTTATTTAGTAGTTTATCTTTAATAGAAGGTACGTTTCCAAATGCAGCACCATTTTTTGCTCTAGTTCCTAAATATAAAAGGGGAAGTGTACCCAAATGATGTCAATAATTGCGACAGCGATTATATCTGTTGTCCCCAAGATATTAGAATACTGTGTATTGGAAAAACTAAATCCTCTAAATCGATTAGTAGCATTTTTGTTCTCTATTAAATTTGTGTTGACTTATTACATACACTTGTCTACTAAAGTAATAACAATTTTTATTTATTATTTTTTATCCTGTAATCTTATCATAAACAATTGATTTAAAAAATAATATGAAAATTTGTTTATTACAACGTTACCAAAATATTTTATACACATAACAATCGGTAACACCACACCTCACAAAATTTAATTAATTCATTCAGAACACGTGTTTCTAGGACTCACAGGCGGTCATTATTAATCGAATACCGAATGAGTAAATAAAATTCAAAACTAACATCAAACATCCCTTCTTCAAATATTAAAAAACCAATACACGTGCCTCTTTACATATGTACTTCCATACGCATCTAGATTTCGTGGTCTATTAATAGCTTTTAATAACTTGACTATCTACTTTGATATGGTATCCATTAGGGTGAAGTATCGATACATCGTCCAGTATTCAATACCATAACTGGTATCGATTCGCCGATACTTTGGATAACATCGGCATCGATACCTTGTTCTCGATACCTGGGTATTGATACCTTGGAATATGGAATCGACATACCTACTATGGAATATTATCCATAGATTTTTGATTTAGATGTAACTATAAAAAAATTAATAACATTCTACCAAGTAGAGGCATTGAAAATACGGTGGTTACTGTCGATTCATTGCTATAATTTACTACTTAGCGTGTTAAAAAGTGATATACGAAACATTGTATAAATTTATATTTTACACGTTCCTTTATATATTTTACTCTTTTAGTACATTTAAACATATTTTATTATTCTTATCAGGGTATTAGGTATTTCTAAGTGAACATGCCGATACTTACGACAAAAATAATTTAGCTATTTCACCCACGAATCCATAATTCGTTAGCGGATGAGCATGAACTTCACATATTGCCCGTAGTAGACAAGCTTTTCCATCCATTCCAAAATTTTCTAAAAATTCCTGCACTACTAAGTAAAGTAGCGCCCGTTCGCCTCCATGGAACGCATCTTTGTGAGATTCTGGAACTGAAGGCGCTTCATCCCGTTTATGTCTTTTGTACTTGTGATGAAACAACATTTTTGCTATGTATTGGCCAAGTAAATCAGCTACTGAACCTCCCATGGATCTTGCAAGAAGCGGCGGTAATACACCGTAAGGATTTTCATTATCGGTTAATCCAAGTTTTGCAAAATCAACTGAAACAAAATACACACTGATCATATGAATTTTAAATACCTTAAATATAATTTATATTTACATCAAATTAGTATATGTATAGTTAAACAGTATTATATAAACTTGTATTTTAGATTATAATATCTTTGTTAATGTACTGATCTTTTAATTCTTTAACTTCATCCTGATTCTAAAATGCAGTTTATCACAATAGGATCATGAGCTATTCCATGTTATCACCTGCATAACACATCAATTTAATTACATTTATCATTTATTCTGTAATGGAACTTGAAAACAAACATGACGAGGGATAACTATACTTTAATTTAAATTAGTTATGCATACGAACGTACTAAAAGTCTAATTGAGTTACAGTTACCTGTTGTTAGTAAAATACTTGATTTTATAGGCTACAGAACCGTTCATATTTATAGTCTTGTATATGGTCACAACCTTAATGTATTCATTTATTTGTGCGTAATGTATTACAGACTCGAATGCCAAAGGATTGCTTATAGCAAAAATTGTTTTAAAGTTTAAGAATATAATGACGGCAATGATAAATGTCGACGACTTCTGACGATAATATAATTTTAAATTGAAGAAAGTTTTGAAGTATAATTAATTTCGTGGAATGTATATTATAAAAATTTCAGTCACATTGTATTTTAAAGTTTTATATGGAAACTTTGCACATTATAACACTAACAAAACTAGTTAAGTTAAATAAAAGAAGTTACTCTTAGGATGGGTTGATCAATGTCAAATCAAATTTTATTTGTAAGATAGTTACAGTGAAACGTTTATTGAGTGTTAAATAGAAGTTATCTACAAGATAAAGCATTGTAGTTGCTAAATTTTATCTGCCAGTTAGTAATATCTGTCAGTTACTTACCTAACACTTTTATCCTCACATTGATAAACCCACCCTTAGTAATAATAAATAATAGGTATATACTAGTCTAAAGAACAATTTCACAAAACGTATTAAGCAAAGCAACTCTAATTACGTTTTCTTTTTTGCAGACTCACAACTATCGAATTTTCTTGTAGCACCCTCAACATCCATTCCTTTCTTCCTTACTTTGCGAGGTTGTTACCTTATCCACACATATTAGGCTTCATAACTACTTCATTATTGTGATTTTTCTTACGAGTACCTTTCGTATCAATTCCATGTCTGATAGAAAGGAAACATGCTTCTCTTATATTAATCTATTAATCAACAATTTCAGAATAGTTTTATTATTATTTCAACTATAATTATTATCTGACTGACGTAAAAGTAATGTTAAAGCAAACAGTTCTAAAGCATTTTATCCTAGTATAGTTATTCTTATGTTTATTCGAGATTTGTAACAGCGGTCCTAGAGGTTGAGTATTTTCTAAATGGACCTAATACAGAGTAGAAATTCAATGTTTGTCACATTTTTAGGATAAAGATATATGTATATGAATGAAAAAGATTTACGAATCACAAGTACATTTGTAGTCAGCATTGCATATGAAAATTAGGATTATTAAACTCACATGAGAGAGATTTAACTAGACTTGATTTTGCTTGTTAGAAATTAAATTTGTACGAAAATCTATTCGTTGTGACCTGTTGTATAAGTGTATTTAGTTTCTATAGCTAAACCCAACTCGAATAATTTTGTTAAAAATGTATAAGAAAAATATAATCTTGCTTTTAGGTTTTTATAATTTTAATAATTATTTATCTAAGCAAAGAACTTTTTTTTACTACACGGAACTATTATCATTAGTATTATATTGCGCCCAAGTTAAAACTATCTCATTCAGATATTAAGCTGATTAAAGGCCCACATAATATGTGTATTATTTTCCTTTAATCTTCAAGATGAAAAAGTATAATAGTCCAATATTTAAAATAACAATTTGTAATGCTTTCCTATAAATATATATGTCGTCATACAACAATAAATTCACAACGAACAACGTTCAATATTCTCATTAATACCAATTAATGTTTATCTTTTTATCTAGTTCAAATATAATAGAGAGGAGCTCCTCACAATTACATCGAACTTGACATAATACTCCAATCGCGTAACAAGACGCATTTCATTTCTCCAACTTTCGTTTATTTGCATTATCTATTTACACGACTGCTATGTAATTGACTGGTATTCTACTTTTCAGTTACCATAAAATCTCTTAATATGTGCTAGTTGGGTAAAACATTTTCAAGCAAATAATTCGCAAATATTTTGTAAAACACGAATTTAATGCAGTCACCTTTATTATTGTAATTCATAATGATGAATAGAAGAAAACTAGGCTACCAACTTTATGGTCTAAATAATGCACCATTTTTACTACTCACTTTAAAATATTTGCAATAATAATTCTACAGCAAGTGCTATGTTTAAAAAAAGTAAGTATGTATGATATACATATATATATAATGTATATTAGGTATATGTTCAATTATTATATTTTTAACATATTAGTGTTATTCTATCAAAATATAAACTCTGAAATCGGATAGGGTTCTAACATTCACTATAATATCCTTAATCTCGTTAACAAAATTTGAAAGAAAGCTAAATATTTTATGCAAACATTTTAGAGATACATTAATTTATGTATGTTTTACTATTTCCACTTGTACAAAATATTAACGATTATGTAAATATAAATGTACAATAATATAATCAAATATATCGAATTAGATAGGGCCCATCCTTGATATAAAGTGATATGAAAACAAGCTAAAGATACTAATTTGCATTTTGTGATTATAGCATCTGTACTCTGTACGCATCTAAATCCCGTTTCCCATTTAAAGTGTCTATTAGTTACATACACACCTTACACACTTATACAAATAGTTTGATGTGCCACGAAACTAGAAAAGTTAATGTTGGCAACACTGCATTTCTAAATACCACCATCCTTAAGTAGTAAACTTTGACTGCCAGTTATGCAAACTTATTATTAACATAAACAATAATTATTAGCGTCTGTTACTAGACTGAAAATAAAAGAGGAATGTTGTGTCGTGCAGAGTAGCGCAGCGTAAATGCGGTTTCTTCTTCGGTGTAGTGTAGTGCCGCTATAGTCCGGTTTCACACATATAAAATGAAACGATGCGTCCTATGTTTCATTAAGCAGCAACGACAGTACATCTCATATCAATACCTAATGGCGCGATAAAATATTGGTTTGCATGCTATGAAACAATCAAAAGAATATTTTCTAACGAAGTGTCACGCCGCGTAGTTGAAGCGTCTTCAACGCGCCTAAGTGCGGCATGGCCTTAAAATGGAGCACTGTACTGTGTATCGTAGTGCTACTTTAATACGGTCTGACCTTTAATCTGAAGCATTTTACGAGGCCGGAAGAAAAATAATGATATACAGTATGTCCTCGGATCGACGCATGAATAGGTATAAGAGTCTGTAGATGTTTTAGTTGAAATTTCATCTTCTGGGGTTCAACCCTGCTTGGGTAGAAAGTAATTTGTGCTATACTTTTACTTTTCAAAAATCATGCATGCCTTGGAAATTTACAAAAAGGTAGTTCTTATCACTAAAAAATACCTGTTTTGTAGGAGATACGACAAAATTTATTAAGAAAAGTTATTGAGAATAATAAACTATGCAAGTATGCAAAATTTTAAAAAGATTGAAAATACTTTGAAAATTTACAAACAAATTATTCTTCCCACTAATAAAGTGCTTTTTTCTGCAGGAGATACGATAAAATGTTGTTAAGAAAGTTATTCAGATTAATAATTTATATAAGTGCACAAAATTTAAACAACATCGGTTTATTGTTTATTAATTATGAACATTTCGTTGAAATTAAATTAACAATTCAGAAAATCTAAAATATTCATTCATTCAATATGTCTGCCGCCTTTATTCGCACATTTCTCAATTTTGTTCCGAAATGCGTTGAATGCCGTTCTTATCTCCTCAAGAGAAATTGAATTTACAGCATCTCTAATGCGATTCTTCAACACCTCTACATCATTTGGAATCGTATTTGACTATACTATATTTATTTTATCCGGCCCCAAAAGATCCATGATTGTTAGATCAGGAGATCTGGCCGGCGTCAAAATGTGACCAGCATTGGCTATCCATTTTTCTTGAAAATGTTCATTCAGCCATTCACAAACTCTCAAAGTGGAGTGGGCAGGACAACCGTCGTGTTGAAAATACGAAGAAAATCTTGCTTCATATGGTAGTTCGCCTATAAACCAATTCAAAAGATTTAAATATGTGTGCTGATTAAGTCTTCCTTCAATAAAGTATGGTCCAATAACACCACAATGATAAGAAATTGCACACCAAACGTTAACTTTTTTAAAACATTGCCGTTTACAATGTATTACATAATCGGGATTATATTCAGCCCAATGTCGACAATACTGTGAAGAAGGCACACCATTAGTGGTAAAAGACGATTCATCTGAGAAGATAATATTGTTATGAAAATATCGATGCTCCAGAATTTTCTCTCCCAAAGTAAGACAAAATTCCAACCTTCGGGCTTCATCCCCTTCTTCTAATGTGTGAAGAAATCTATGCGTTATTATTACTTTGTTTGGAAACTTCTCATTAAATAATCTAATAACTGCTGGACTAGATCATTTCCCTATACTCTATACCATAACATTCAATTAGGTAGATCCGTTCTGGTAGAGTAAGCATAACCTTTATGATATTTCACCGTGGTATTTACGAAATTTAATGTGAATTTTAGAGTACAGAAAACACTACGTCTACTTAAATTAAATATTTTTGACAAGTGTCAAAACGTTATTTTATATTTCTTTTTATAGCACACTTAAAAAATAAAACAACACAAACATTTCCTTGGCATACTCCCTGGCACAACTTATTAATCTGAACAACTTTTCTCAACAACATTTCATCGTATCTCCTGCAGAAAAACCACTTTATTAGTGGAAAGAATAACTTTTTTGTGAATTTTTAAAGTATGTTCGATCTTTTTAAAATTTTGCATATTTGCATAGTATTATTATTATATAACTTTTCTTAATAACATTTTGTCGTATTTCCTACAAAAAAGGTACTTTATTAGTGATAAGAACTACCTTTTTGTAAATTTCCAACACATGCGTGATTTTTGAAAATTAAAAGTATGGCACAAATTACTTTCTACACAAGCAGGGTTGAACCCCAGAAGATGAAATTTCAACTAAAAAATTTACAGACTCATACCTATTCATGCGTCGATCCGGGGACACACTGTATATTATATACAGTCTGTTTGATTTTAGTTGCCACCGTAGATACCTCGACTACTGTTAGAGATACGACAAAATGTTATAGAAGAAAATTTGTTCTACATTTAATTTGCTTCCTTTATAGCCAAGGAAACAATAGAGCATCAAATATTTTAGATGTAGCAACTACATTCAAAATGGAACGTACTGAATTTTATATATTCTAAAACTGTAAAAAATTCTCTAAATTAAAGATATAAATCGATAATTAAGTGACAACTGCGCAACTACGTAACCTTCATTCGAAAAACTAGGCGGTGAAACAAATGAAAACCATTTTTTGCCCTTCGTACCTGATCATTAAAGCAGCCATTTCTTCGTAAATTATTTTCGAGCCTTGCTAAAGTACGAGGATGCGGATATCTCCTTTCTGGATACATAGCTTGATACATCACACAAGCTTCTCTACTATTGTCATTACATCTGATGTACACCCTTAGCATTTTAATTTTTTCATCATTCGAATAATAATTATCACCCATTTCGTGTTATTTAAAATGAAAATTGACAGTACGCAGGAATTTACTCAGTTAGTTTGACACTAAAGGCTACAGCAATTGTTTTCGCCGCCTATCTTCTTAAAATGATATGTTCAATTCGCCTAAGTCTGCAATTGTCACTTAATTATCGATTTATATCTTTAATTGATTAGATAACTATTGCATGTGTTATATCGTTATAAAGAGAATATTTTACAGTTTTAGGATATGTAATACATTGGGTACGTTCAATTTAAAGTTTTGAATGTAGTTGCTACATCGAAAATATTTGATGCTCTATTGTTTTCTTGGCTATAAGGTTGTACCTATAATAGCAAATTAAATGTAGAACAATTTTGTTTCTATAACATTTTGTCATATCTCTAACAGTAGCCGGGATATCTACGGTGACAGCTAAAATGAAACAGACTGTATACATATAGAATAGTATGAAAATCAATGTAAAAAAATTGAGTATCAACTGCGTTCAAAGTTTTGGTATGCATCAGGATTCAAGTAAGAACAATTCAACGGAATCTGATATTCTTGGCAGCGACAATATCGAATTGATTCTTTTTTTTTCTGTAATGGGTGCTATTAGAGAATATAGTTCCAAATTTAATCAAAAAGAACGCGGCATAAAAGATAACTGCCGAAAACTTGAATTTACATTGTCTCGTAGTAATTAAATTAGTTGTAGACAAAAAATAAACGCAAGTTTTCACAAATAAGATTCCGAATTCAAATTTGGTCACAACTTTTAGTTGAAAATTTCAATCTCAATAGATAATCAGTTTAAAGTGTTGCATTTAACTTATATGATTCTGTTAGCAATTATTAATCTATCAAACATTATGACATCTAGGATGTAGAGGTCATAATCTCATAGCGTTACTACTTGTAACTGTAACGCACGAGAAAAAATAATAAATATGTTAACGCTTGGTAGTTCAACAAACAACATGTCTCAGTACAATATTGAATTCTTACATACTTACTTGTAAATGGCAAACTAATAGTCATATTTGAGAAAAATCCTTCGGGCGGATATCTCACGAACGGTAACGACAACGAAGGTGCTATGACTAGAGTAGTTCCTGGTGGTAATGCCAACCTACCATCTGACGTCACCCACAGTATCCTCTTTTGTCTTGAATGTCCCTTCTGGATGGAGATAACGACATTGAAAATGCTAATAAGTATCAATATAATTGGAAAGCTTCTCAATGCCTTTGTTAGGTATGCATAAATCTTCATTGCATTTATCTGGAATAATAGGTAAAATTATAAAGATATACAAACTTTTCTGATATTGTCTATTGGTATCGCACATTCAACATAATATTAGATGGAAGATGTTAAATATACAAGGTACCATTTATAAGTACAATATAAAGCAAATTTTATTTACCATCAAATCAACCCATTCGTTTTTACAGTGTCTCCTAAAGTTACGTTAAACGCTAATATGTCCGCATACAAGCAAATGACCACTTATTTGCAAATAGTAAGACAATTAATACATCCAGGGTATGTCATGACGAGGGTAGAAAATGTAGGGAACTATTAAACCTTGCAGTTTGAAAAGCAGTGATAATACGTGTTTTCAATTTAAATTAATTTTAAATTTCTACTACTCCAAATTACACCGGAAATGCGTATCAACTTCCTTGTACACTACCTTATATACAATCTAAGAAATCTTTGTCTAATAAACGTTGTCACTACAACTAGCCCTTTTCGAATTATTTTAAACTAAACCTGTGATGAGAATTTACATTAGTGGCGCACTAGAATTTTCCTTCACATTCTTCCCTAGTCCAATATCACAGCAGCTATTCAGTTAAACGTTTGAGATTATCATTACACAATTACTTCTTTTTTTAGTTAGTCATTCTACTTTCTACAGCCTAATCGATACTACAAAATCAAATTTAATATATTTTGCAAAATAACTAAAGTTAGACGCTATCCTAGACCCCGGCGACATGTGCATACTCATCAAAACAGTGACCGTGTTCGTAGTGCAGTGGCACGAAATCAGTGCGAAGTGATGTGGATCTACTGTTTTCTCATATTAAAAGAAAACTTGAAACTGCGCCCTTTCAAAACTCAATTAGTTCAAGAATTAAATGAAACTAATTGTCCTATAAGCTTAACCCTTGCCACCAAATGCTGGGAAGATTTGAAGACTGACAGAATTTTCGTCTCTGATAAGGCACATTTTCGTGTATATGGTTACATCAACAAGCAAATAACCGTTATTGATAGCAATAAAATCCCCTGGAGAAACATCAAACTCAATTACACAGTCCTGATGTTACTGTTTAGGTAGTAATATCAATAATGAACAAACAGGTACGCCGCAATAATGTGTACATTTCTTAATACTGCCGTCTAAGAATTGCTTGATTTTAATAACCAACGGTGGTTGTAGCAACATGGGGTGACTACTAACTATACACCAATAACTGAATTATACGCTGCCAGAAAATTGTTTCCAGAGAAACTGATATCAAGAAAAGGCGACAACAAAGAGGCGACATCAAGGCCACCTCGAAGGCCAGACTTGCGCCAAACGACTTTTTTATGGGGCTATATTAAGAGACCAATTTACAATAATGCCCCAGTAAATTTGATTCAGCTTGAAAATCAATGCAATAAGAGATGGTAGCCATTACACTGCAGTCTTCCAAAAAATAATTGAAAATATAAGGCATACATAGCTTGAAAATGCGCTCGCGGTGAAATAGGTTTTATCATTTTATATTATTTAGTTTAGTTTATTATATCATTTAGATGATATAATTTCCTAAAGCTAGTTAAGAAAACTGATGATAGCTGAGCAAAATGAGAAAGAAAGTACAAAACACTGAGCGAACTTGTATTATTTCTGTTAATATGTGCTCTAAGCACTCTAAAGATAGATGGCATTTCGAAAATACTAGAATTTAAAAAATGGGAAATAATTAAAAAAGAATTTATGGAATTATATGTATCATCAGAATTAAGTGTCATTTATAACAATTTAATTCACGCCTGAATTTTATTAAATTAAGGACTTCACTATTTTGCCATTCTTTTCCATAGTCGTTTTTGACATAAAATATATTAATATACAAGTAATTCTATTAAAGTTATATCAGTCAGTGTTTTACTGTTCCTTGTGAGATTATCTACATATCCTAGATTTATTCGCTGTTGGTGGCTGTGGTTGTGTTTTATATTATTTAATACATATTAGGTAAATGGCAATTTGTTCGATTGATGACGCAAACGTAAACAAACAAACGTATGGTGTTGGAGAAATTTAATGTAAATGTCGAGGAAGAAATGGAGTGATGAAATTGCTGAAAATGTAAATCAAAGAAATATAACAATAAAGGCAAGCCGCAAAAGTTGCAAGATGTAAGAAAGAACAGGTCAAGTTAATTTTAAAAAACTGCATGATATACACCGCAAATATAATTAAAAAACAAAAGAAAAATAACAACTGCTTTTTATTTTGCAAATTACGTTCAGGCGGGCATTATAAAGCAATCGTAATGCCAACTATACTTACACATGTTACACAAATTCTTGGTATTTAAAATTGTATGTAATAGCCTGTACAGTTTTTAATTTTTTAAACATGTAAACACTATCTATGTTACTAGAATAAGTGGAAGAAAAACATAACAACCTAAAAAACATTCATAATGTGATACCACATAATATCTTGTCCGTGTATGAATTATAAATATCAAGCTCATTTACAATGTAAACTAAAACATGTCATTAATTTCGCGTGTTTTACATGTTTACAATTCACAAAATGAAAAGTAGGTGATTTAAAGAAAAATTTCGCGAAATCTTTCGACATACTTTTTCGTGTCCCACACCATTCTTCGACAGTTTTAGTAACAGATCATCTGAGCTAACTCGAGTAGTACATCGGGAAATTGGAATTATATGAACAGGTAGACGACCGGTTACATAACAAGATGTAAGACCGCGAATGTGCTACAGTGACCTTGACCGAATCTCGGTCATCACATTGCGTTCACCGTAGAAAAAGAAAATCGCGCAAATCACTGAGACTACCTATCAATTACCTTCATATATTTATGGTGCATAATGTACTTGTTGAATGAGGTTTTGTAGTTCTCAAAAGGTAGTATTATGATAAATCAGCTTAATTGTAATGACCCATATTTGGAAGCATATCTTATAGCAGATAATCCGGTTTATAAAATTTAGTAAATATGGCCTGAGTATTGTAGCATTAGGGTGCCTTACCTCAAATTTTCCAAGTAAGCAAAAATTGCCTTAATTTTTGCCTACTATCATTTTTGTTAACAATGATTATAAACAAAATCGTCAGCCTAATATTCAAATTCAATTATAAACTAGTGAAATAGAAACGCAAAGATTAATAAGTGCCAAATAGCTTGGCGACTTCCCCAAGAAACGGGACACAATATTGTTTAGGTATACTAGGTATGCCCACGTAACCAAATCTTTCGCCTGCATAGTTAGTTTATTCGAATCAATTAGGCATTACAGAATTTCTGATTTTGTACTTCTTTTAGCACTGTTTTCTGCTATTTTCTAAAACCTACATATTTTCATGCTCCAAATAATTAAAGTAAATCACTGTATTTTGTAAATATACACATTTATACCAAAAGTATAATATAGAATCCTAATTTGTGATTTTTTCAGAATGTTTAACAAAAAAACATTAAATACTAGCTAACCAGTAATAGATCCACGATGTAAAATTGTGCACATACAGTGTGTCTGAGAGAAACCTGAAAATCGCGCATGTAATAACTTCGGAGCCTCGCCTACTAGTACTAAGTCACGCCTCCCATCTCTTATTGTCGACGGCGATCGACAAACCTTTCAATCTCATGCTATCGCCAATGAAGGCATATCATCAATAAAACGATTTAAATATAGAAAAGATGTATAGTAGAAACATAAGCAATCCCAAGTTAAATTCATGATAGAGGATTCATTTAATCTAACGGTTTAAAACCTTCTAAAGTTAGTTTAAAACTAGAACCCGACCTGTCGCTCTTGAAATGTCGAATGATGAGACGAATAGGAGGTGGTAACTAACGGGCAATGCCAAGACTCCTCGACATTATGCCATTATGTGTCCACTAGAATAAGTCTGCGCGTGCAGAACACGTTTGCTTATCCAAAGAAAATACGGACATACGGTATATTGAGTGTTCATTTGGGGCGCTGTCTAACTTGTATTAGACTTGTTATTTCAAATGGAATACTTCATCTCATTCTACATCACTCTCCTTTACTATTCACCATATTTATCTAAGCTAAATTCCGAAATGTTTCAAACTATTTTGCATTTTGCTGTAACATAAACCTTTCTTGAAAAAATATATCTTAATATTCTTTGGGTCTGTATATTTTTTGTGAGTTTTTTTTTTTTTAATGTGTGATGGGTGCTTAGTTGCAGTGACTCCGTAAGCTGTATCACTTGCCTGGCTATCACTGCAACTCTTGCGGTGTAGTTTAGTGTGTGTAGGTTGTGTTTAAATGGCTTTGTGACAGCATCATATCGCCTTTTATGATGCCGCGCTGTTAATCACTTTGCTCCCAACAGCGAATGGCAAGTCGATCCGGGATTAAACTCTCTGAAAAAATGTCACCTTCCCTCCAGAGAATTGAACCCCGGCACCTATCGTCCTCTCACAACAATAGTCAGCCGCCTAACCACTGCGGCCATCGACCCGTTTAAATGACGTATACAAATCATTTAGAGCGACTAAGGCCAGCAAGAAAAGAGATAGATCTAGAGTGGGGCGATTGTAAAACATTACGGAATTAACCCATTGGCAAGCGTGCTATTGCCCGTTCCTCGCTGTGATAAATTTCGATCGCCTCTACCGTCAAAATTTGATGGAGAATTTAAAAATAAAATAAAAAATACCATGTTCCACCGGCGGCTGCTGCGTGTCGGCTACCTATGCATAAATTCAAGATTTGCAAGGTGGCCGATGTGCCGCTAACTTCTGTGCTCCGAAAAGTCACACGCAGCACCCGCCGCTGCATGTTCTATTTAAAATAAGCGAGTTGGTATGGAAGTAGATCATTCGCGAATATATTATATTTAAAATCAACATTATCTACAATGTAATGTGGCAAATTTTACATTGTCCTTATAACTGTATCTCTAAAAACTTTTAACCAAAACTCTTCATGCCACACCCGGTATATAAAATTCGATCTACATTAAGCTAGATAGGAAGAAAATTATCACAAACGAAATATGTGTAAATACATTATATATCCATACCAAGTGAGTGAATATATATAGTATGTATTGCATTTGCTTTGACATTCGCTCAGAAATAAGACCTACAAGATAATATGAAACCAAATACGACGTTAACTTTGGCTGATTTGATCATCAACAAGGTCACTGGACACTAAAGTGTTATTTAATGTATGAAAATTGTGTCGAGCTGCCCAACAAGGAAATTACAATTCCAATTACTAAAACTTTCGAATAACATAAAGCCTATATCGAACAAATTTGATACCCGCATATATGTACACCTAAATCGCTTAAAATCAGAAATTGTTACGGCTGAAATAATATGGACTAAATTGGTACTTAATGTAAGGAAGTGTTATTTATTTCGTAATTAATTACAAAAGCGTGATTTTAAAATTGTAACGTTCTTCAATTGCAGTACTTAATTCTAAAAAGAAAAATGGTCTATTGTAATATAAAATTAAATATTGCGTAAACATTTTTATATGAATGAAATTTGTAACTTATGCATGGAAGATTTAAGTAATTTTGGTAATTTTCGCTCGCTGGTATTTATCTAGTTGAAATAGTAAGAGTTAATTAAATATAATTATACAGGGTGAATTTTTTTGAATGTTTACCATTGAGATCTCAGAAACTACTGGAGATAGAAAAACGCTTAAATGGGGAAAGATGCGCAGTTTTACGAGTTTGATTTAAAACTGCTTTTATTTCTCCGATAACTTTCATAGCTTATTAGATATTCAAAGAAAACTAAATTTTACGATTTTCTTTTTTTCTTTTTTTGATATCATTAAAAAGCTTATTTTTTGCTGATTACAATGATATAAGGTTTTAAAAAATAAAGAGGATATAGACATTTCTATGATAGTTCACTTTATAAGATAAAAACTTGAAAAATGTTTGGTGTTCTGTAATTCAAGAAACGAAAAATCTGAGTTACAATAGTGTTCGTTGAAGCAGTCGAGATAAATATACTAACATTGCTTTCACGTTGAGTCACAGAAGTGAGACCTGTTAATTTTTACTTTTAAGTTAAGTTAATTGTCAAACATTGACAATTAACTATTAATTAATTTAATTGTAACTTAACTATAAGCGGTGCAAACGGGCGTTAATCATAAGTTTGTATTGGCTATGGAATTTTCTAACGTAGAAAAGCGTGATATGGTTGAATGTTACATTCAGTGCCAGAAAAATTCTACTAGAGCTACTGAAGTTTATTTTGAAAATTATTTTGATCGACGTCAGCCGTCGCTACCTACTTTTAAGAGTTTATGGGATAATTTAACTAAAATCAAAAAAGGGATGGATGAAGACAGAGAAATAGCATATTAGCAAGTGTCGCTCAGAATCCACCTACATCGACCCGACAAATTTCAACAGAAATGGGCTCCTCTCAACGCACTATTGTCAGAGTGTTGAAGAAGCATAAATTTTGTCCCTACAAATTATCACTATCAAAAATGTAACATCAGACGAATAGTTTTTTGTAGAAATTATTTAAATTTGAACTTCCCTAATCAATGGATAGGCCGGCTAGCTACCCTGATTTATCAGTTTTGGATTTTTTCTTGTGGGGTGTACTAAAGGACACAGTATACAAAAGAAAATATGAAACAATCGACGATTTAAGAGAAGCTGTCTTAGTTGCTTTTAATAACATCGATAGGCGTAAAGTCCGCAATGCTACAAATTCTGCTGTGAAGAGATGCAATTTGTGTATTCATAATAATGGAGGTATCTTTGAACATTAATAATGTTGTGCGCCCTTAATAAAAGTTCTTATAGTTTTCATTTTATTACTACATAAGATTTCAAAATAAGTTTTCGTTTGATTTGTATTTTATCAGTTCGAAATTCAATTGTTTTCCATAAAAACCATAAAAATGTCTATATCTTCTTTATTTTTTAAAATAACCATATCAAACCTTATATCTATGTAATCAGCAAAAAATATGCTTTTTAATGATGTCAAAACCAACTATGGGATCCATTTAAAAAAAACAAAAGTTTGTATCATAATTCGATAATGGTGAACGAAAAAAAAAAATTAGCTACACAGTTTTATTTGGCGTAAAATTATCTAAAACTTTTGTCTGATCACTTTTTCTCTAAAATCGTATATCGTAATAGTTTTCTTTGAATATCTAATAAGCCATGAAAGTTATCGGAGAAACAAAAGCAGTTTTAAATCAAACTCATAAAACTGCGTATCTTTCCCCATTTAAGCGTTTTTCTATCTCCAGTAGTTTCTGAGATCCCAATGCTAAACATTCAACATTTGATATAGATGTTTCTTTTATTCTATGTAATCTACCGTTCACTTTACTAGACCAAGAAGCATTTCTTTTCTTCTGAAGCAAGTATTAGGATTATACATTACAAAGTCGGACATTGATAAGAAACGTTATTCCAGCTGATATCATATTACCTTATGAGTAAACATTTATGCGTCCGCATCGCCTGTGCTCACTCATGAAAGTCACGAACATAAATGATACGAGTACGTAAACGTTACTCAACGCTCGCCTTGATACAGTTGGTCGGTCCCTCCACGTTGTTCTCCACACTGCACTGAAACTTTCCCTCTTCGCCAACTCTAACTATCAACTATTCCTCCATATTCTCTTAAAGCTATTCAAAACGTATTAGTAACTTTCATTTGGTTAAAATTTACATCTTACCAATATTCTGTAACTGCTTTACAAATTGAATACGTAATACAGTGGCGCCAATTGCAGTATTTTGTTAAATTTGTCAATATTTGAAGAAAAATAATTGAACTGACTGAGTGTTTGAAGAGAAATATATGCAAAATGTTTTCTGATTGAAGAGCAGCTATTACAAATAATTAAATCAACAAGGTTCTATATTTATATGTATAAGCTAAATATAGCAATTTACTTCTTTTAAGTAAATATCTTTAAATGTAATTCTTATTATTTTTTGGCTTTAAACGTCCTTCTCGTTATTGCATAATATATTACCGTCGAGGCAGTTAACCATTATGTCATATCTGTTTCCCAATTAAAACACAATGTTTTGCTAGAATTGGAGGATATCACGATTTTTTTGGGGCTCGATATTTAAAGACATAATGAGTCGTTTTCAGACTTGGTATGGGAGAAACTATTTTAGCAAAAATGACTAGAAGAACGCAACGAAAAAAATACACTTTACTTTATAATCTTAATGATAATGCTATCTCTTCATAGCACTGATAATATTATAGTAAAACACATCTGTATCATGCGACGCATGTTTATTTTGCACAACGCATGGTAAATAAAAAGAATTGTAATTGTCATATTTTTTAATTTATTTCAGTACAAATATTGGTATTTTGATATAACGATAAATTCGAAATATCAATATTTCTTAGATTTAATATAGGTAGAATAACAATATACTTAAATATACAGATACATTGTCCAAGCCCCAATATTTACTGTACAGGTAATTAATTTTAAGTTTTGCTGCCTATATGTGTTGTGCATGATTAGCTGAAAGTAAAAACTGGAATATATGTCATATACACCACTACTAACTGTAGTCTTATATTTATGATTCTGAAAGACCTAATTTCCCATTTAATATTAAGTCCATCATTATTCAGAATAACATCACGTATTAAATTGAAAAATGCGTTGAATACTAAACACTTTGTCCGATATAAAAGTAGTTCTTGATAGTACATACATAATGCATGTAACACAATCGCGCTACTGCAAAAAAAAACTGTAACAAAACTAGCCCGTTAAAGTTTGTTTTCACAAAAATAATTACATTAGAACAAGATATAACGGTACACAGTATGTAAATTTAATTTAAAAGTACTGGTATTATCGCAGAATTTAAGCTATTTTACTATATTAAAAATAAACTCGAAAGGTGCATATTGTCCAACAATTTCTGTTAAATTCGATTAAATTCTGTAATTTTTAATAATATACCCTTGTTTATGAAATCTGAGCATATAGTTGCAAGCTACAATACATCCTATAACTATTTATTTTATTAATGTCGTTGTCCATAGCATCTACAGCACAGAGATTTACAAGAGAAAATTTACTGAATACTGAACTATACAGGGTTATTCACTGGTTCGTTAGAACTTTTTACTGTTCCTGAAATCCTCCAATTCTGAAAACTGTATTTCATCTGTTGTTTTGCTTGACAGATATAAACTATGCGTATCTATTTATAGTACAAATACAATATCAATTATTTTGACATTCAAGGATTACTAAGATTTTAAATGCATGAAAAAGGCATATTTTTGTGACTTTCACCAGAAAAGCACTTATAACTCGGAAACCGTAAAACATATAAGCTAATATGTCTAATAAGGAATGATAGAGAATTATTAAGTGTATTCAGAAATGCAATAATATATAGGGTATTCCATTTTAAAAAAGTGGCCTTTATGGAGGAGAACTTAGTTAAAATGAACGTTAATTTTGGACGGCCCTGTATGTACAGACACAATTTTGAAGGCATAGATTTGCTGCGCTCTATTTCAGCTAGTACCATGGCAAATATCAAGAATTTACTTGCCATGGTTCCTTAAATACAGAATTTTTAACATAACATTGCAGTTGACCCTATTTTTGAAAAAAATTGAATAACTCAAAAACAACTGATTTTGGGTATAAGGTACCTTATACCCACAGGTAAGGTTATGTTTCGCTAATGTGAAAATCCTCGCAGAAATGTCAAAACACTAGCGAAACATAACCTAGAAATAACACTTTTTAGAACGATTTTTAGGTATCTTAAACTGATCTCCGCAAGAAACGGGGGTCTGTTTTGGACTCAGTAAAACCTGTACTTTCCGTTAAATTGCTTATAAATTGCCAATTCAGTGGTCGACATTCGGAAGTTTAGCCAATGGATGTACTTCAAGTACAACGTTTGGGCGAAATTATTCCTCCAATTCCCATGAAGCTAAAATATACTTCACATAATGCATTATTAAATATGTACTTTTATTATTGCAAATGTCCACGCCTGCGCCTTAACTATAAAAAACTTATACGTATCTAATTCTTGCAAAATCGTGCACGCAGATAAAAATGCACGTACCTATAAACGCTTCATATACACATATAATCTCGAATGCAGCTGCTCGAAATTTGCAATTCAGCTATTTCACAAATAGGGAAGTTATTCAGATAAAATACGTATTTTACAACAAATATAGTCTAGATTGTATTAAACGCATTTACGTATTCCAAGAAAATGTGTTTGAATCAAAACAGAAATATTCTAGCATTAAAAATATTTGGGTAAAACAGTATATTTTCTTAATTCAAGAACATTTTTCTATGTGTGTAACTTTGATAGCAATAATTCATGTTGGACGCAGTCAAAAGCCTTGCGTAGATCACAAAAAATGGCAATTGGAGATCTTTTCAAC
Organism: Holotrichia oblita; assembly: GCA_023690525.1. Classification (NCBI taxonomy): domain Eukaryota; kingdom Metazoa; phylum Arthropoda; class Insecta; order Coleoptera; family Scarabaeidae; genus Holotrichia; species Holotrichia oblita. The sequence continues at coordinate 94,698,646 of CM043016.1, read as the reverse complement.
TCAATATATCGCAATACTTCATTATAGAATTGCAGTAGAGCAGTTGACGTCGAGTGATACCTTCTAAATTCATGTTGATGAGGTGTCAGGAGGGAATATTTATCTAAAAAGTCATTTAATCTATCCAATAACAGTATTCAATAATCTTAGATATTACTGACCTAAGAGCCACCGGTCTATAATTTCCAACATTCTTCACATCTCCTTTTTTGTGTATAGGAGTTATGATAGCTGTCTTAAGTACGTTGAGAAATATGCCCTCATCGAACGATAAATTTATAAGAATAGAAATAACACTTTTTAGAACGATTTTTAGGTATCTTAGACTAATCTCCGCAAGAAAAGGGAGGCCGTTTTGGACTCAGTAAAACCTGTACTTTCCGTTAAATTGCCTATAAATTGTCAATTCAGTGGTCGACATACGGAAGTCTTACAAATACATTATATTCTTACATTAAAACAATGTTGTTTTGCGTCAAAACAATTTTCGTAGAAAATAATATTCTTGTGATAACACAATATAGTTTTGCGGATATACAAATACGGGATTGTTTTAAACTGAAACAGTCTGTTTTAACTCAAGATAATATTTCTCTGCGTGTAGAATCTTTTGGTATTAGAGGTATTAGCTGCGTGGTTTTCTTCGTATTTTGCGAATAAAATGCAATACGTACAAGTGCGTCATATCAGCACTGACGGCAAAGTAAGGATCCTAAATTCAAGTCGCTTACCTGTTCTAAGCGGCGTTATACAAGGTTCTGTACTGGGCCCGGTCTTATTTAATCTATATATTAATGATATAGCCGAATTACTGTCAAATATATATAGCACTATATGCCGACGATATATCTATTCTTGTGGATGACACCAGCCTCAACATAAACACCCTACTGATCACACTTCAGGATTGGTTCAATGCACACAAGTTATCTCTAAGCATGGAGAAAACCAATTTTATGTTACTGCACACACGACAGAGACCCGCACCTGCATTGTCGTTAACAATAGCCGATTACCAACTGAGTAGGTGCCATCAAGTTCTTAGGCGTTACCTTAGAAGATACTTTGGCGTGGAGAAATCATTGTCAGAGCTTAGCGCATATGATATCTTCAAAATCGTATCTATTCAGATGCTTACGTACTCAACTGACTAAGGATTCATTACTTAGAAGTGCAGGCGAAATTGGGGTGCATCAACAGACGCAAAGGAGGTTTTTATTTCTCAGAAAGCTGTAACACGCGCAATCACTGGAACTTATTTTCGATACTCTTGCAAGCCGAAATTTGCTACTTTAGGCATACTGCCGTTACCTTGCTTATATATTTTGGAAGCCGGTTGTTATATTTTTAATAATAAAGCATCACTTCGAACACATGAAACCATGCATACCCACAACACCTGGGGAAAAGAAAACTTATATCCTCTAGGATGTACTCTACATATTACCAGCATTGGAGCTAACAGCTTGAGCATAAAAATATTCAACAAGGTTCCAGTCGGTATCAAAAATCTGATCCCGCTGAAAACCTTTCGACGTCATTTAAAAGATTACCTCCTCCAGCATACCTTCTATTCTATTCAGGAGTTCTTAGAATATTATACCTATGCTACTTTCTAAATACCTCATATCTGTCATGTATTACATTACTTATTATCTTATTGTAGATTTGTATTATCTTTACGCTTGTTATTGACATATTTATACACACTTAAACAGTGTTTATTTAAATAAATAGAAATCTAAATCTAAATCTTCGTGTACCAATCGCTAGAACAAGATTAGTAAGCCATGTTAGAGTAGCTAGTAAGAAGAAGATTAGGCTGCATTTTAACCGTCATTTACGGGAAATACATACCGAAGAAGTCTGCTCAATATGTAATTTACACATGCCAGAAACTATTGAGCACGTATTGTTGGATTGTCCTATACTGTATTATTCACTTTAGCTTTTTTCCCGGTGACATGACAGTGGAAGGATTATTAGTTATCGAAACTAAACAACAGTTGGATCGACTTTATTGTTAAGTGAAGCCTTAAAATTAAGAGCATTTATTATGGCAAAACAATTGTTGTCTCCTTTTTTCATTTTCGTTTTTGATTTTGTACTGTTGTCATCATCGGGTCGATGGCCGCAGTAGTTAGGCGGCTGACTATTGTTGTGAGAAGACGATAGGTGCCGGGGTTCAATTCTCTGGAGGGACGGTGACATTTTTTCAAAGAGTTTAATCCCGGATCGACTTGCCATTCGCTGTTGGGAGCAAAGTGATTAACAGCGCGGCATTATAAAAGGCGATATGATGCTGTCACAAAGCCATTTAAACACAACTTACACACACTAAACTACACCGCAGAGTGTAGTGATAGCCAGACAAGTAATACAGCTTACGGAGTCACTGCAACTAAGCACCCACCACACATTAAAAAAAAATAATAAAAAAAAAAATGAACTCTAATCGGTGAGTGAAAGAACCGTCCAAGTCCATGACATATTTTTAACATAAGGACCACTGTCAGTCGTATTATTGGAGAAAATGTTGTGTAGGTACATTCTAAAGAACAACATAAACAAAACGTCTGTAGAAACCATAGGTACTTTCTATTCAACACTGATCCGCGAACAAAACGGGTTTTGTTCTAACGATTTATAAACAACAGTGTCTGTTTTGTTCACTGATCAGTGTTAAATAGAAAGTACCTCATACTTGTATCGTTGTTTCGTTTCAAGATAATTCGCTTTTTTCTTCTCCTGAAAATTCTCTTTCAATGGACTTGGACCCTTCTTTCACTCACCGATTCAATTATATACTTTGGTTATATTTTTCTTTATGATTATGTGTATTTGTATGTATGTATGTATGTATGTATGTATATATAAGCGAACCCGTACCACTTTGTCAAAGATTAATGTACATCAAAAGACAAATATATGTTAATGACTTAACCAATTTTATGGGAGGAGAGGGAATATACCAATATGCTGACGATACGACATGTGTAGTTCAGGCCAAATCCTACTCGCAGCTTGCGTATGTCGGAGCTTGTCAATTTGAAAAAATGAAGGAATGGTGCACTATGAACAGTTTAAAGTTAAATCTAGACAAAACAAAATTAGTAGTGTTCAGCGCAAGTAATGAACAAAAACTCAATATAGAAGTCGATAATAATCTAATCCAACAAACGAACAAAGTAAAATTCTTGGGGATAACACTTGATGAAAAGATTAAGTGGGAATATAAAATAGAGAATCTGTGTCGAGAATTGAGCAAATGCGCATATGCCATGTATAAAATCAGAAATCATGTGTCAGTGGAGGTTTTGCGATTGTTATATTTTGGCCATATTCAATCCAGACTGTCCTCTGGTGTGATATTCTGGGGATCGTCTACCTTTTCCCACAGAGCGTTTGTGATACAAAAACGAATCATAAGAGTCATGCTTAATGTGGCAAGCAGGACTCCCTGCAGACCCCTATTCCGCGATATTGGAGTATTACCGTTGCGTAGTTTATACATCTATAAATTATTGGTTTTTTATAACAATAAGAAACATCTATACAGCCGAAATATCGATATTTCCCATAGTATGCCAACCAGAAATGCCAATACCCTAATAACACCTCTTCATAAGCTTACTCTCTATGAGAAGGGTGCGTTATATAAATCGATATCTGCTTATAATGCACTAGCTAGCACTATTAAATGTATTACTGACGAAAAGAAATTTAAAAGAGTGGTTTACGATTTTCTGGTTGACAACGTGTTCCACAGTTTCCACGAGTTTATCAACCGACCCGTCTAAGCTTTCTCAAGGCTAATTTCATCTATCCGTTACATGAACTGGGGCTGCCCTATTTGTGTATGTAACAGTTATAATATGTATGTACATGTGTAATGATAGATGTTTTAAACCTTTTATCAGTTTTTATTGTACTATTATTTGTATTTATGTTTGTAATTGACAATTGTCAAACCAGTGGGTATTATGGCAAATAAAGTATTATTATTATTATTATTAAATATACTATAATAATAATAATAATAATGTCTACTTGCGGTAAATCAGAAGTGATACAAAAATGTAAATAATTTCACCAATGAGACCAGTTGACTATCCGTAATTACAAGTTTTCAGAATTACAGCATTTCAGGAACATCGAAAAGTTCTAACGAACTAGTTTTGTGAATAACCCTATATACTTATTGTTAGATATGTATATAGTTCAGTAAATTTCCTCTTCTAAATCTGTGTGACATACATTATGTAGGTATGAATCATTCAAAATGTTAGTATGTCCCGATATTACTGGTATCCAGTTTCCGTTACTGTTGATATTATAACGACGTATTCACATACTTGTGAGCAAATTTTCTGCGTAGGTAACTTTATGAAAATTACGTGAACAACATTTTCATGTGTAACTACACTAAGAACGACCCAATATAAATGATAATAATAATGCTATACTGCTGATTTAAATTTCATCGTAAGAATCTATAACCACCAATAATCTCGATATCTATAGTTCTATCTATTTATGTTTTAGTACTACATTTTTACAGTAAAATGTCCATTCAAGTCTCAACCTTTTTAAAACTACATTAACACACTTACATTAAAAAACCTATGTGGCCGGAACGTTAGCAAAATCTCACGCAAGTTTTTCAGGATAGAATATCTTATATATACATAATAATAGCAATAATTTTGCATCTACCGCACGTGAATCCAGACTATGCGTAGTACAAACAGATCGACAAACATATATCCTTTTGTCAGGAGAACTAAAAAGTAATTCTAGTAATTCAGTACTGTCTGCATTAAATTGTCATCATTCAATTTAAATCTTCATCTTGAAACTAACAAAAATTTTACTATAGTTTCATACGATCTACAAAGTCTCGACTTTAGATCACGCTGATGAGCGTACTTACAGTAACACATAGCAACATAATAATTCTGTTCATAATTATTACATTAATACGTAATGTCAAAAAATCATTTTACAATCAACATTCAAAAACCACTAAAACTAGATTGTTCGATAAAATTTATTCAATAAAGTTTGTTAGCCTTTATAAGGATCAATTTTTGCAAGCAAGTAAGATAACGACAATAGACCAATAGCCATAGTCATTGCAACCAATCTTTATCCACACACCATTAATATTTGTACATTTGAGTCAAGTTAGTACTCAGTAGCGGAGATGATAATACATTGAGATATGCGCACCTATAAAGTTGCCAATCAAAATCATATAATGACATTTTCATTGTAGAATAAATTGTTAACAAAGCTATAATTTTTATAATTTGAAAGGAGGAATAGTTAGTAAAATATATGTCTAATTATGTAGGTGACATTAGATTTTGTGTTTTGGCAATAATTGCATACATGCTCAATTATGTTTGCGAAACGGCGAATGTTATACACATTAATTCATTATTGACTAATTTGAAACGTAAATCGGTGGCGATGTATCTGAAGATAAGTTACTATTATCTAAATTATGATGCTATTACTTATGGAAAATGAGAACAGTTAATATCATTATTTCCATATTCACTCTATTAATATTTACGCCGAATTTATTATAACACAAGAGATTGTGAATAAATTAATGAGGGCATCATTATATTAACCCAATATTGTATTGTTAAAATTTAATTACATGTTAGACACGGTTTGTATATATAAAGTCAGCGCCCTAAAAATAGTTCAAGTGGAAATTTTCCTTGAACTACAACTGCCAATAAAACAACTAACTGCTTAAACCGTCTACTTTTGATTTCCTTCAGTGATTACAAATATTGAGAAGATTTATCAAGGCACTTTATGCGGATATAATCAAGTTCTTTCATTTAACGGTTGCACTGTTTTTAACTCTGACGTAGATCCTCCAAACAAAAGTCGTCTAGTTTCACCTGTCATTGAACACCACGTGTTTGTTGCTATATTAAATAACAATAATTCGAAATTTAATTCTTCCGGACTACACTAAATACATTTACGTGGTAAAATTGTATTTCCGAATAGATAAAAAGCACAGTTTAAAACAATAATCGCTCTATGGATCAACCAGAATACGTTAATTGAAAATGAGATGGTTGACTAATTTTAAACGATTAATATAAATAGTGACTGTCACGCTGAAAGAGAGAAAGATAAGTCGTGCATAGTAGAGAATAGCAATACATATGAATAAGATGATAACGTTTTTAAGCTTTGAGCTTTCTGATAACGTATTTCTCCTAACTTATTAGAACAATAGGTCTATGTATATTTCTAAATAGATCCACTTCGAATAATAAACTGTGAGCATAAATCAAAAACAGTTCTTTCCAAGTTTAAATATACAACAGTTTGTATTATACATATATTTGTACTTTCCTGTAAATACGGAGGTCTAAGGATCTAAATAAATATTTGATTTTTTGTCTTTAAATACCAAAAAAGTTTCATTTTTGTTCGCATTTTGTCTAGTAGCAGTTAAAACAATCTGATTTAAAAAATATACGCTACAATATAAAAATTGCGTATGTACCGGGTAAATTTTCTAGTGCAAAACCCCTATCTATTTTCCGAAATTATTATATTTTGAATATTTAAATTACTGTTTGATCAAATTTTTTCCCGCATGCTTTCAGATAGGCGTTCGAAATATATATTATGAATATACATTTTTTTTAAATTAAATATGCATATGTTATTACATATGTTGTTACACATGTCGATTGGTCTCTTTTTTTAATAGACAAATGTATAATTGTGACATATTTAATTCAATAAAAACCTAGAAAATCACGATGAAATATTTTTATCCATAACACCATCCATGTTGGTTTAAAACAGTTATTTATTTACAATTATATTTAGCTTTGGTGTCGAATAATAAACTAGTCGAAGTACTTTATATACCTCGAATATTTGAGTTTTTGTCCCAATCAATTGGAAATTTCAGAATAATCTTTCATTAGGAATCATCAGAACCAATATTTGACAACAAGATGGTGTGCAGAGGTTATTTAGATAATAATGAGCAAGTAGTGCACAGTGTAATTTTAGTCAGTGTGAATTAAGCGGAGTATTTAGCAATTTGAAACAAAACATTAGTACCCCTGGCATAGCAGAAAATAAAAAATCTGAAAGCAAATATCAAAAAGATGCGTGCAGAAAATATTACATAAAACGAGAGCAATTTAAAATTTCATTACAGTCGATTATTTACGAAAATAAAATGAGGTATTAAATTAAAAAATTACCTGTACATATTTATCCTAAATATATAATTAATGTCAAGTATTTTATAATATAGGCTTGCTTCTTTTAGCAAATATTTTTAGCACAAGTTTTTATCATGATCTCTCAGAAGATCTTAGGACAAGCCAGTCTAGCACTCATTCGTGGACGAATCTAATATTCCCGACGCGATGTGAAGTAGACCTTGCATTCAAAAAAATTTTTTTGCTTTATTTAGAACTCTCCAGCAGATTGTTTTCAAATGGTCTTTATTAGGCCGTATTTCTTTTACCCAACCCCAAAGTACCTCACAACGCAAATCATATCGGCAAATTTCAATTGCTTGGCCCGAATAAAACCAAAACCTATTTACCGTCAAAAATATTCAAAAGCTTATTTTCACATCTCCTGTAGGAAGCAGAAACATTAGTAGGTACTATACAAATATTTAAATTTCTCCGTGGCTTCAAAAAGTATTCCAGAAAAGCATTGTATCCTTAGTGGAATCGTTTTGACACTCTTTAAAGAAAATACGGACATTAAACGTTTTGAAACAGCCGAATGTCTTTCTTTCGGGAAGCCTCCTCAACGGAACTAAAATATAAAGTAGGACAAGCAGGCAGTTCTCTCCGCGTTAGCAAAGACTTAGTCGTTGTGCAAATCTAACCAAATGAACTTCATAAATTTGATAAGTGTTGAATTTCCATACTTCATATTCAGAGGTTGAATAAGTGTGTAATATGTCGATGTAGCTCTGTTGCTTGTGCATGTATTATTTTGACCATAGATAGTTCACCATAGTTAATTCACTCGTACTGGTTACTTCACTCTTTCTATTCTATTCTAAGATTAGTAGAAAGAAAGAAGAATTCCAAATTCCTATTGACTAATTTTGTCTGAGATTTTGGAATAATTTTATTTCTTCTTCAGGGCTACAGATTAAAATAAGAAAAGTTAATACAATAGGAACGTCAACATAAAAACTTAAAAGTACTTACAAGATTTAGTGATATTTTTAATTGGTTGGCTGTTCATAAATATCAAAATGCCAAACTAACTAGAAAGAACACCAACGTATTATCTAATATAACTATTCAATCTAACAAACACATAACATATGTCATCAATTGAAATCGATCAATTGAAATCGGCCTAAAATGTAATGTGTTGGACGATTGACCTATACATTTCTTATTACAGCCTTTACATGTTATTATAATATTAGATTTCGATTTATTTTTAATTGGAAACTTTTTAGTTGATTGAATGAATTTATTATAAACAAACGATTTAGCTAAAACATTCCTAGATAACTCTACATGTCAGCACTGCACATATACAGTACAAATCTTGCACCTATGGTCGGGGCTCAGCTTAATCACGAACAGAATTAGCTCGATAACTTAAAAAGCGTAACAATTAGAATAGTAGGTACTCTCGCAGACTTTTTGGAGAAGATTTCATGCTCTAGAAAAAAAGTCTGAAAAGTTTTTTGATGTCTTCTGTCGTTAAGCCTACGTTTGCACAGAAAGGAATAATTAGGGTTATTTTTGCGATATTTTCTGATGAAGATAACAACAAAACTTGTAAGACTTGTATTGTAGAGCACGAAATTTTCTACAAAATGTCGCGGAGAGCACTATTCTAGTTATTATAGTTTTCAAGTTCTCTTTAGGTTTGTAGAAAAATTAAAGAACACAATTTTTTGCTGTTAACGTTTCGGAAATTTTGTTTTTTCCTTCTATCCTTCCTTCCTTTCTCAGAACCAATATTGTACAATATTTCATTAAGAACTCAATGTAGCAATAAATTATTTCCATTAAAAGATGTTATAATATTTAATTACATTGTATTGTAAAAGAACGCCATAGAGCTTCACATTTTTGTGCAGATTGTAAGGTGTTGTTTAATAAAACGTTTAAAATTGAAAAATTTTTAAAATAAACGTTAAAAATTGGAATATGTAGAATTATTTGTAATGCATCTTGGTCAGACATACCTAAATATAAGAAGGAAAAAAACACACGCAAATAACACCTTTAAGAATGAATTTATGAAAAATGTGAAGTGCATAAACACATAGATATACTAAGATATCCAAAACTGAACCTCATTAACGAAATCATCAATGCTCTGATCTCAGATGATATCAACTTTCTTAATTTAAATATCATGGTGTATTTTTATGCGTGCAAAACTTATTAAGGTACTCCACATCAAAAAGAAGTCGTTTTTGAGTTATTCAATTTTTTCAAATATACGGTCCACTACATTGTTATGTTAAATATACAATGCTATTTAAATTAAGAAAGTTGAGGTCAACTTTTGGACTGGAAGTGATATATGTATGAGCATAAATAATTTCGCTAATAACACTAAATGATACAATCTCTATCTACAAGTTTTCAAAACTATTAGATTTAAGTTCCGTGAATAACTCTGTATATATTTTACTGCTTGCTGCAAATATACTAAATTAAAATACACGACTCCGTAGGATATCTATGTTCATTATTATTTTCATTTTACCGTCTCTACTATAGATGAACAAATAAGCTAAATTAATAGCGTAGTACACATTATTTGTGCTAAGTAGGACTTATATTAAATTGATGTAATACGACTTTAAATGTTTAGACTAGTCAATTTTTTTAATAATCACAACTAAATCAGACGTACAATCCACGTGATTATGTAAATTAACAGAATTCTATTACTATCAAATTAACACATTATTGTTTCCTTCCATCAGTGAAATACTTTTGTGGCTTGTATTTAAGACAAAGATTAATTAAAGACCTGTTATAGTACTTTCTATTATGTGCTGTAGCTTCAAACAATTAAATAACATCCAAACATAATTGGAGCAGCAACGTTTTGCAAATTATTAACGATAACCGGTCTGTACGTTTTATCTGCCTTCGTCTGTAATGAGTGTACTTTATGTTTTATGTAATTATTTTTGACATAATAGATCAGTCGGTGATACTGAACTCATGATTTATTTAAATTTCTTTGTAATGTTTCTGTTATACATATACACTAAACAAGGTACTTACATACATTGTTAGAAGTTGGAATTAATAATCCTGTAGTTTTGTGATTTTCGACACTTACCTACATCTATAAGAATATTTACCATATTGTCATTTGTAATCATATATTCGCAGGACATATTTGACTGGAACTGCATTTGGTTTGGTCATTGATTCATTAATCCAGTGTCATTAAAACGATTTGTTATACGGTAATAATATATCTGCGGTCGAATTTTTTATCAGCAAAGGCAACTAATTGAACTAATCACAAACAATTTTAGTATTGCATGCTTGCATTGCTGTCTATCACAAGACAGAAATATGAAAATTTAAATTATATACTACACTCTAAAAATAATAATGTTGAGTGAAATCATATACTATAACAACAAGAAACTTATTAGATAAAACAACCAAAATCTTATTACCTTAACGTATCTTTTTTTATAGAATAATTTATTGTGGCAACAGATCGTAATAGGTTGTAACAGAAGATTTTTAACATTAGCAATGGAAAGGCAGCGAATCGATGCTACATAAGATAATATCATTCACTTTCTATCTCGTTCAATGTAAAATGAAAACAAAAAATACACACCGAATTGCTTTGACCAAGTATGTAAACGGATGTTTCTTCTTGATGAAAACCAAATAAATAAATTATATAAATAATAAAACTTCTCTCGCTATTTTCTTTACCATTTTTTAGTATATAATGGATATATGTTTTTCCTTAGTACTGTGTAATAGCCTATATAAAAAAAACACATATGCCAAGAAAGAATCAAAAAATTAAAAAATTGCATAAATAAGTAGAATACTAAACAATAAGATGTATAAAGCATAACAGATTATTGGTAATTTTGCAATATGGTGGGTAGTGTAACTAGTTCGTCTGGAACAAGCATCAATGCATTTGTTGCATTTTTTTTTTATTGCGTAACTAATTCCGGCCATCCCTTAAAGCTATCCCGAATCATAATTAATTTGCTGTATGACTTCCGCTATCTGATTCAAACATATGGCAGACACTATTAATGTTTGTAGGAGGTCATAAATGACACGAGCATATTTAAATTACTCGAATACTAAACAAAGTGAAATAATAATTAAAAAGACATTAATCACTCGTCTATTCGCCTGCTTGTCTACGCAGTAACGCGCATCATAATGATCCTAATATTTTAAATATAGACTTGTCTGTGCAAAGAATTTTTATTTATCGCTCTAGTGCCTATACTGGTGGTTGCTACTTGCAACTATTTTTTCATGGAATCATGCCAAGTAATATGCCACAATAGATGAGTTATGAAATTTTATATATTGGCATGATATATAATTGTCAATATTTAAAAAATCTCTATGCCAAATTTTTTTTTACAAAATTTAGATATAATCTTTATATCAATTTAAAAACCCCAGTATTACCCCTACAATTATTCACCCCCTAAGTATATGTCTGTTCCTTGCTTAACGCGACGCACATTTAAGTATAAATATGCAATAATAATATTCATTAATGAGATGTAGGAATTTTTAAAACGCAAAGTAATACAAAATTAAGAACATTATTTGCAGTAAAGGCCATAGAATCGGAATTCTAATGAACCAATTCAAAAATAAAATTCCATTAACAGAACAGTATCGATAGAATCGGAATAAAACTCTAATGAATAAAAATAAAATTCAGAACATCGCCTTTTATATTAACAGAACAGATCGATAGCAATCGATATAATCATACAATATAGCCACTTCGAACATCGACACAGATCAAACCACTGCAATAGGGGTATTTATCATTGTATGTATACGTAGTTTCCTTGATGCATAAGTAGTGGTAATTGGACAGCTATCAGATCAGTGTCTATTTATATGTAATTTTGGGAGACTATATATGAGCGTATTTATACCTGTATAGGAGGTGCTACAAATATGTATAGCGGAGTCTAGAATTTTGCTTTCATTGAATATCCATTTACATTAGTTTAAATCGTAACAAAAAGTGGGTTATCACTCACCTAAGCAGATTATTACTTATTAGCGTTATTGATTATGCTACATAACTGTATCAAGCAAGACGAATCCACTTCACATGAAACGATATTTGTTGGCGTGCCTTACAAAATTATCTTGACGTCTTTTAAATGCTAATGAAGTTACAAATCTAGAGTTCCCCTAACGTTTTTAACCCAAATCTGTGGGAATCTATAATTATTTTATTGGAATTCCGATCACAAGCTACATGGATAATGCAAACCTTTTTGTAAATTAATGCAACATGCACTCAATATTTTCTGTAATTTGCTATTTATGCCATGAATAATATTAACCAGGATTGAATAACTAGAAAATATTACGCTTTATTTCTTTGTTACATTTACAGGTGCATGCACACATACACACGGTAAGTGACTACTTAGATATACAGATAGACTTCCTATTAGATACTGAATTATTTTACTTTTCTACTTTATTGAAATGGTAAGTTAAGACACTAGATAACGTTAAATATAAGTAAATGCATACCAATTAGCCTCTTAGCTTGGCTGCAGAAATAATATTTCAAACGCGGAGTCACTAACCTTTTAAAGAAATTATGTGCAAATTGCAAATTATAACAATATTTTCCTTTCATTGCTACAGCATAATTTAATACTGTTAATACGTTTTCCTTTATTTTATTTTAGTGGATTACATTACACACATTATATACATTTCTATTAATAGACTAGAAATTTTAGAGGTTATTAAATTACATAGATAGGTCAGCTTTGATCAAATGTTAATATATTCTGTTAGATACGACAGGGCTGTGCCGATGACGAACAAAAAGTAATTACGTTACATTTAAAGTTACTTTTTACACAGCTCCTTCAATATTAAATCATTAGGGAATAAAAGCCAGTGAGTAACGTATAACTGTTAATTACTTTTCGCAGAGCTCTGATATACAGCAAGAGTATTTTCTGAACAAGGCCCTATTTTTAAATCAACAACCCGTCAAATTTTGCATAATTTTTTTGCTTTGCTTGCTGCAAGATCTAAGAACTTTAGTTCCAAAGCTTACCGTACTACATAATAGCAGCAACAAGTCACAGTTAGAGGAATTGTTAAAAGTAACAAAGTGCTCTCATATAAAGTTAGTTACCTACTTCAGAAATTATTATAAAATATTTTATTTTCCAATAAATCTACAACAAACCACCACACATACAAAAAAAAACACTTGCAAAATGCCCTTGCACACCGTCAGAAAACACTACGAACTTTAATTGGTATCTACTATTAAAGGATTGATATACGTTTGCATTGTTTTATTCAATATATCAAAAGCACAGTTTTTTAATTTTTGGGATGATATAATAAAAATATTCTAAATTAACTCAGGATTTGCAGTTAATTTAGAATGGGAAGTGTCTAATAGCATTCTACTCTCGATAACTCAATTTCATCAAAGCAGTAATTTTTTCTAGCAAAATGAAATTCACTTCAAAGAGAAGACTTTATTCAATGAAAAATAATTCCCCACTGAAAAATTCACACTTAGTTTGAAAAACATAATACACAGCTACCGTCCTTACTTTGAGTACTAACCTAATCCACCCTTACTTAAAATAACAGTTTCGCAACGTATAAGTAACGGGCTTTTTGTATTCTGTTCCGTCATTATACCATTATGCAAAGAAATATCTCCATAGTAGTTTTCGATTAGTTTTTTTGAAATTCTTACCGGAATTTTATGTATAAATAATTTCATCTTACTAACTACTAAAACTACAACAACAAAAGGAGCTTTTTTCCCAGTAAAACCTGCAGTAAATGTAGTAGGAATGTTAGCAGCAATAATTTGCAGATAATGGTAATTTGTGGTTAGCGTATATAAAATACAACTACTACTACTTTAGTTGTATCGCCACAAATTTGCTCGCCCTATTGTTATTACATATTAAGAATTAAACAAGGTAAGTAATTAGTTAGAATGTAATGTTAGTT
>CM043016.1:94660657-94683873 GCA_023690525.1 Holotrichia oblita | reverse complement strand
GAACAATTTAAAAAAAAATGGCTCATTTGATAGCGACCCTATTCTAACCGTAAGGTTTTTAATGAATAGCTTGCGGACGAATCTTCTCGAAATACCAGCATTACATATGCTAATATAACTATTTAATGTCGCTTCAATTAATTCGCCGTATGTGGCCATCTAAAGAAATAAATAATCCGTCGTAAGTAAAAAAGAAAATTACGTCCAATGCGAGTTTGGTGGTCCGTTCATGTTTTTTAATAAGATCATTTTCAAGTCATCGCGTATACATACGTTAATAGTTGGCGGGTTTATTGTAACGAAGGTGATTGTTTATAGATGAAGTCACGTTCTAAATTTCAAACTTGAGCTAGCATATTAAATCATTGCGACGTTTAATGATTGTAAAATGTGATAGTAACAAAACTACTTGATTACATCGATGATTGTGCTGCTAGTAGAAATAACCTAAATGCTAACATACGCTGTCTGTATATTATATGTCGCTTCTATAAAGTAACGCAAACATTCATTTTTAGCTAAACAATTTTGCTGGAAGTTTGCGATATTCCTGGTTTTAATTTCCTGTATTTGTTATAATGTATAAACCTATGAACTACAGAACCGTATCGAAGCCTTTGTCATTCATTAATTGTCAAATTTGACAACCCACAAAGATGACTTCTTTTATCTTGGCTTCGCTAATTTTTGGAAATTTGTTTTTTATGTACTGAAACAGCACTGCCGCTACGGTCCATACCTTTTACAAAATTCTTTATCAACCCTAACTTTATATGCAAAGGAGGTAAATAAATATTTTTTCTATCGACAAGGTTTTCATGTAAAATATTTTTTCTTCAACAACCATCTGTCTACTTGACCAACTTTTCACAATGTAATGCTACAATTTAGCATGACTATCGCATTCGCACAAAAAGCAACTTAATAATAATAAACATAATTTCATAAGATTCCCTTAGGTGAACTGAATATGTCATGGGAACTGAGGGCAATACATTGTCATGATGCAATAGAATTGCTTTCAAGCTAAATGTAGATGCATTAATCAACAGTCGCCGTTCTTCGGGTTTATGTTTACGTACAAGAGCTTCCATCTAACCGCCAACATCACTGCAGTAGGTAAGATTGTCGTCCATAGAATAAAATTCAGAAAATTTCGTCTCGGGGTTACGGAAATGACTAACTTTGGTACTGTGGTCCAATAAATTCCAACTTCGAAATCTAGAGCCAAGTAACTCGGCTTTGGCTTTACTTAAGTTCAAATCACCAACTAAATCCTTTAGTTGTGTCTGTGTAATCAAATGTGGCTTAGAGGGGATCTACAGGAATAAAACCTAGATCAGTACTATCAGCAATGTCATCGTTTTCGTCATTTCATTCTTCAAATGTCCCTGGTGGCATAGGAACGGAAAGAGAATCATAATGACCAACGTGCATGTCTTATCGCCGGTGTTAAATTAGGATACACAACAGATTTTTTATATTTTGCAGAGAAGCCTGTTCTATTTGTGATGCAGAAGTAAAAGTCGGTTAGATGATCCTTTTGTTCTCTCCATAGGTAATGCAAAAGATATACATGAACGGAAACCTTTTATCTACTGTCTAAGACGATTTGCACAAGAAACACAATAAATATGTGGTGCTCATTGCTTATCTTGGTCTCAAACTCTACATTCAAAGTACAGATGATTCTTCTTGTTAGTAGAATAAAACATCGTCTTTGATATTTAGCAGCAAACTCTCCACAAACATAACAAAAACGATCCGGATAGTTTGCACATTTACGGGACATGACTAATGCTTTCTAAGTTAAGCACTTACACTCAAAATACGTGAAATACAAGAAACTTTCTTCACTCGTCATTTCACAAAATAATACTAACTCTCCAGAGACTGGCACATAAATGATCTAATTTATGGAAAGTTGAAATATATGTATTGCGAATATCATACCTGTTATCATACCTTTCTGAAATAATCGCAGAATGTAATTACATCATTGCCAAACACTCTTATCGCTAATAGGTAATTACTGTATGATCGTTATTACACTCATTACACTATCTAGTGAAACTTCAAATGCATATATTTTAAAACCTATACGTGATAGAAAAAATCGGAAGATAGTCGTGTTTGAGAAGTAAAAACTCTATTGATCAGTGTAATTTTTGATAATTACCTAGTTCAAGCGAAACAATAAATGAACAATGTAAAAAGAAAATAATTAATAATTTTGACTGTTATTCTGGTGTTTAGCAAAATACATGAAATCTAATCAATATAAAAAACAAAAAGCGTGGGCAATTTACATATGTATATGTTGAGGAGATGCAGAAATAAGTGAAATAAACGACAATGTAATATGGTATATTCAATACAGTAAAGAAAATTGAACCCTGGCATCAAAATTGTTAAACTATATCCTATGTTGTAGACCAGGGATTCCCAAACTATTTCGGGTCAGAGACTTCTTTTCAAAAATGAACTGATACCTCAGACCCCCATCTCTCTCTGTAATCTCTTGAAATAAATTAGGTAGTAGATGAGTGTATTATCTTTCAAGCTCCAACGAATTTCAAAACGCAAATGAACTTTCAACCTAGGTGCAAGCTTATACAGTAAAATATGATCATGATTTCATTCGTGTTAAATCGCGTGTATGCGTCAAATACAGAGCAAGTCAAAATGTGCCTGAAAGACTTGTACGTTCGAACTCATTATCTTGCACGAATTTTTCTACGCTTACTGACTTGCCATGTTTTTCATCTTGTACGAACTTGTGCACGCTTATTGACTTTTTGAGTTTTTTTTAAGTACAACAATGATACTTCCCATTAAAATATTAGTCATTCTTATAACAAGTTGGTACACGTAACACAACTTATACAGTATCTTGAAAGTTTCAAATAAGAACTTGTGTTAATTAATAGGGGTCGATTTTTACACCTCGTGGACCCCCAAAATCAGTTTTCGTTTATGTCGACCACTACGAAACCGATATCGATTCTAAGGGGTTGATTTCGACCACTTTGGGAGCCTATCTGCAATCGTGCAGTATATCGAGGGCAACATGCTAAAAGAGCGTGTGAACCAAACACGCACTTTTCAAGAAACGAAAAAAACGTTTTAAATATTTATTTTAACTTATTCTGGTACTGTGTATTTGTTCTGGTATGATAATTTATATTAAATGTCGGTATCATTAAATACATCTAATTGTAATTACACTGTATCACAAAAGATAAAAATCGAGAAATGTTGACACGCTCTTTTAGCATGATGCCCTCGATACGTAGCACATTTTTGTGGTGTTAACTAGATACTGTACAAAGTTCATATAGACCCAACAAGAAGAAGAAGAAGAAAGTGATACAAATTGCTTATTATCAGAAGTATCTGCCAGCAGACATGGAAGACACTTTCAGTAGACACTAGCAGTACCTATCAATACAATCAACACTTTCGGTCAACTATTCCATTCGGCAGCATATTCTAACATATGTATGTTATAGCAGAACGTGTATGCAACTTGGTGTAGAAGGTGAGAAGTAACCCTTTTTGTAGAAAAAGCACTCAATTTAGATGATTCTGTTAGTTTCCTTAATAAGAAAAATTTATTACAATTTCTGTAAAACATTTAGAGCAAAACAAACTGAAGGAAAACTATTTTAGACTAAAAATAATTTTCGCAAACATACAATATGAACAAAAGTTCGGCGATTTAAAAATAGTTATAGTAGTATATAACAGTGATACAATTTAACAGAATTTATACTAAAAATAAATATTTTCTTGGGGCGTATATACATAAAAACAGTTAGGTCTGTAATATCAATATTTATTAATTCACGTTAGTGTGCCTATTTTCGCTGGTATACCTTAACAACAATTATGTTACTTTGATAAGAATCTTTCGACACTTTTGAATTGCGTGCATGTCTGGTGTGTCTGTGCGGTTTATTAAAGAATTTGTATTAAATTTCAATGAGATACTACCTTTATTAGTTGTATATTTGAAATATTTCCTCTTGTCGTTTAGACAAACAGATCTCGTGAGATCCATTGAACTGGATTAGATTGAAGGCGTATTTTAAGTCGTGAACGGAATAGACGCATGGTAATTTGCGAGTTAGACAGTAAATAAAAAAACTTTGCCTACAGGAACGTTTTGACTTGAATTGACTAGTATTAGGTATGAATAGGCGTAAATATACGTGTACTAATTATGTTGTCTGGAAAGATTTGTAGTAATTTTAGGAAATAAATTTTGTGATGTTAGAACTCAAATTATTACTACCTAAGATGTCTTCAGTAATGGAATTCATGAAATAAAATACAAAATTAAATACAAAATAAAGAATTGGGGTAAACTTGTCAAGTGAGTGAAGTTTGCTTAATACTACAGAGCAATCTAGTTAGTTGTCATGAGTTTATTAATATTTTAGCTTTGGGAGAAAATTTGCGATGTAATTGCTATAAAATGGCATTCTTATAGGAACGTACAAGCACATTATAATTTTTTAATGAATGGTTTTTAATTGCAGTTCAGTAGCCATATCGTGTTAAAGCTATTCTGTAACTGTTCCAATCTCCAGTAAGTTTAGTTCTATTGAACAGTCTCCTGGCATGCACTCTGAGAACGTCGAGCCCTTGGCTCCACCAGGGCACCTATCTATGAGTAGCTTTTTGCCGGACTAGGCAACTCGCTTCGTAAGATGCAATCAAAGCAACTTGCAGCTAGGCTGCTGTAGTTTCAAGGGCTTCGCGTGTCTCTATAGGATGCGAAGGATCAAGTACTTGCGTTCTTAGATTTAGATTTAGATTTAGATATAAGGGTGATGTTGCACCGCGACCGTGGGTCTATTGTGCCCCCTTACATGAGGTGTAAGCTGCTGGGTTTTGCCCGCAGTCACAGCTCCCCATCCAGCCTGAGGGCTTTAATAAACTGTAACAGATGTGATGGTTTCAGAGAGGGTATTTCTTCCTCGTCTATAACGCCTTTGCCAAGATAGTTGGCGCGAATTTCTTCAATTTCTGTGCAGTTGGATATCAGGTGTTCCGGACTTTCATCTTCCGCCCCGCAGAACCTGCAGTCGCTATTCTGTTTCAGACCTATTCTCTTCATGTGCTCCCCGAGGTGACAATGCCCTGTAAGGAAACCTGTGAGAATGAGTAATCTGTTCCTGTTTAGTTCTAGCATGGTTTTTGCTCTCTGCTTGTTGAAATTTCCAAGGAATACCTTGGAATGTCTCAGACCAGGAAGATTGTGCCAGAGGAAGCTCTGACGTCCTCTTGCCTGTCTTTAAGTTCTTTCTTATAGGTGCTCATCCCTATTCCACAGAATGGTTCCGGTCCCACAAACGATGTTGTGGCGGCCTCCTTTGCTAATAGATTAGCTTTCTCATTGCCACTGATTCCAGTGTGTCCTGGTACCCAGCACAATGCAACTTTGTTTTCTTTGCCCAGATTGTTTAGTTTATCCCGGCATTCCCAAACTAACTTGGAGCTGATGGTGTTAGAACTCAGCGCCAATAAGGCTGCCTGACTGTCGGAGAAGATTGCAATATTCTCCTTCCGATAGTTCCTGTCAAGATTCACCTGAGCACATCTTCCAATCGCATTAATCTCTGCCTGGAAGACACTGGGGTATATTCCCATCGGCTCTGAATATTTGGTTCCTGGCCCGAATACCCCTACACCTGTTCCTTTTTCAGTTTTGGACCCATCCGTGTACCATTTGATGGTGTTTGCTTTTAGAGAGTAGGTGGAGGATTCTCCTTCCCACTCTCTCTTGTTGCTCAACTTCGTTGAAAAGTTCTTTTCGAAGCTGTATTTCCTAACCATTTCGTCGCTTGGCAGATCCGAAAGTGGGGAGAGTCCCGCCATGGATGACAAAGCTCCTTGGCATAAAGTCTCGCCCCCTCCCGTCCGTGCCCTGGCTAGTCGGTACACTGCCGCACGGGCCACTCCCTCCACTACTAGATGTAGAGGTGTGAGGTCTAGGATGACCTCTAGGGCAGCGGTTGGGCAGGTTCCCATTGCTCCGGTAATGCATACACATGCTAACCTTTGCAGCTTGCCAAGGATATTCTTGGTTGTGACGTGTGTGACCTTTTGGAACCAGGTTATTGCCCCGTATGTTACCATAGGTCTTACTATACTAGTATACAGCCATCGCAGTATATTTGGGTTACAACCCCACGTTTTGCCTGCTAAATTCCGGCATATCATTAAAGCTATTGTTGCTTTATTCACAGTCAGTTCGATATGCTTGTTTCACAGAAGTTTTTTGTCCAGGGTTATTCCTAGATATTTGACTTCTGTTTTGCATTCGATTACTGCTGTATCTAGACGTATATCTTTCATTTTCGGTAGTTTCCTCCTCCTAGTGAAAGGTACGATTGTGGTTTTTGCTGAGTTAATGCTCAGCCCCACTGATCGACACCATTCGCTTGTAATTCTAAGGCTTGTTTGTATCAGGTCACAAAGAATTCCCTCAAATTTGCCTTTTGCTATTATAACAATGTCATCGGCATATCCTATGCAGTGTACGCCGAACGCAGTTGGTTACTCCACATCAAAGGCGAGCACACGCCGCCTTGAGGTGTTCCACTCATCTTCGTAGTGTATTGACCTATCGTTGTCTCCTGTCCTTGTGGAGAGCACCTCACTTATCCATTTGGCCTTACTGTTTTACTCACCCCCTTGTCTCCAGTGCTCGTCTGATCGCATCATGCGACGTGTTATCAAACGCACCTGAGATATCTAGGAAGGCACAGATAGCTGTTTCTTTTTCATTCAAGGTTTCCTGAATGGTTCTTGTTAGCTCTTCCAGGGCAGTCTCTATCGATCTGCCTGCCCTGTATGCGTGCTGACTTGTGTGAAGTGGAGCTTTCTCCATAACCTCCATTCTTATATAGTTGTCTATTACTTTTTCCATTGCTTTCAATAGAAAAGATGTCAGGCAAATAGGTCTGAAGGATTTGGGGTCAGTCCCATCTTCCTTCCCTATTTTTGGTATGAAGGTGACTTTCGCCCTTCTCCAGTCTTTGGGGACATATCCCAACGCGAGACTGCTTCTCGTTATATTTACGAGATGCTGTAGTACCTCTTCCTGTCCTTTCTGCAGGAGCACGGGGAAAATCCCATCCGCTCCTGGTGATTTGTAGGGCTGGAAGGTGTTTATTGCCCACTCCATGCGTTGTCTTGTGCAGATTCGCCTAGAGATTTCCCATTCCTCCCGTTTGGGTCTCTTGGTGCTAGGGATTGTCTCTGCCGGATCTGCTTGCTTGCTGCCAGGGAAGTGTGTTTGAAGGAGCAGGTCAGCCCGCTCCATTTCCCCTTCCGTGTAGCTGCCATCTGGTTTTCTCAAGGCCATCACAGGTTTAGTCCCGCCTTTTGCCATGGCTCTGTGAAGCCTTGCTGCTACAGGAGTGGAAGTGATGTTTTCGCAAAAATTTCTGAAATTTTTGTTTTTGCCTTCCTTATCTCCTTGTTGTACGTAGTCAGCTTCTCTTTGTAACTTTGCCAGTTCCCGTCAACCTTTGCTTTATTAAACAGGTGACGGACTTCAGCTCTGAGATTTGCCAGAGTTCTGTTCCACCAAGGGGCATCCTTGGCTGGTCTTCTTGGGGATAACGGACAACTGGCTTCAAAGGCCTTGGATATCGCCCCACAAAGCAGCTCTACATCCTGTTCCAGCTTGAGGTGGTGTCTTGTCCCGCCTGTGTTTAGCTGGCTACGGTTGTCCTTTAAATATGTTTTGTACAGGTCCCAGTTTGTTTTCCTGGGGTTTCTGTACTGGTGCATTATAGGGTCTAGTCTCTCCAAGGTGAACTCTATTATCCTGTGGTCTGACAGGGAGGGTTCACTCGAGACTTTCCAGTTCTTAACTATGTTACTTATGCTAAGGCTACTGAAAGTTACATCTAGTACTTCCCTCCTTACCCTTGTTACAAACGTAGGTTCTCTGCCTACATTTGCAATTTCGAGATTCCAAGCTAATAGAAATTCTAAAAGTGACTTACCTCTTTCGTTGACGTCAGTGCTTCCCCACATGTCGTGGTGTGCATTGGCATCACATCCGACTATCAACGGCAGGTTCTTCCTGCTGCAATACCTCACTAGCTCCTTCACTTCCAAGGGCGGTGATGTTGTTGTCCCGTCGTTGGCGAAGTATGCGGAGGCAATTACAATGGCTCGGTTGCTTCCCTCGATGTCGAGGTGTACCATGATCGTCGTCAGGTCCCGAGTCATAAATTCTGCAACACATATATAGTTAATGTTGTTTCTAATTAGGATGCAGGCCCTAGGATGCTCCTGCCTGTAATCCCATATTACCTGTGAGTCGTTACATGACAGACCCTTGATCTGCCCTCGATTGGTCCAAGGTTCTTGGATCAACACGAGTCCCAGGTTGTGTTTTGCAAATATCCTTGCAGCCACAGCCGAGGCTCCCCTCGAATGCTGCAAGTTAATTTGCGCCAGCCTGGTGAAGACGTCTAATGTGGTGGAGGGCCACCTGCCTCCAGCTCTACAAACTCCTCCGGCGTCAGAGTATATCCTTCTTCCGGCCCGGAGTCAATTCTGATATCATCTAAATTGATGTCATCTAGTGTGGAGCGAGAGGCCGGCGAGGTAGTCTCGACAGTCTCCCGCTGCTCCACCACGGTCTCAGAGGTCTCAGAGGTAGTCTCTTTCTTCTCTGTCTTTTCCTGGCTCTTTTTGAGCCCTGACACGGGGATCCTCCCAAATCTAAAATGTAGGGTACATCCCTTTGCCAGGATCGCCTCACATGATTTGGGGTCAATCCCAATAGTGAGGACCTGGCCGTGCCCTTCTTCTTTGTTATTCATCACTTTCCAGAGGTTTGTCTGGAGTTCAGGGTTCTGGGTATCGACCAGTTTCAGCAGCTTCCCTGCCTCCTGACCCTTGCTTCTCGGAAAGAATACCGTCATGACGTGAGGTTTAGGGAGGTCGTCTCCTTTCCTCGTCACTAGCTTGGGTCCCTTCCATAACGGAAGACCGCCTACTATTTGATCAAGCCACTTGACTGTTTCCTCGGTTTCGCAGTCCACCAGCACCATTCCTTGGCGGAAGTGAATCCCGGCGAACTGCAGGCCTCGCACTGTGCTCTCTACCATTGCCTCGACTAGAGCTTCTTCCAGCGAGGACAGCTGAGCACTGTTCAACATTACCTGAGGGTATTCCTCTGGTAGTATTCCTACCTTAGTAATTTTGGCAGCAGTAGCATAGCTGGTGACTTGCCCAGCTTTGCCTGCTGCACCAGAGGTGATACTAGAGGGTTTGGTTTTCCTCTTCTTATACTGTGGCGCTTGGGCTGGTGAGATATGCTCACTACCTCGTTTGCCCTGGCTTGTATTTGCCGTTACTGACTGTGAGGCTTCCTGCCTCACTTGTCTTTCTTTGTCTACTTTGGCCCTGGCTTCCTCAGGTGTCAAGCCCTGTTTAAGAAAGCGCAGGTACCATTTCACGCCTGCCCCGCTGAGACCCTTCCTCTTCGGGTCGTCCAGGCCTCCAGGTTGCCCTAGTTCAGGAAGGGGTGTCATGTGACGTGCCTTCCTTTCTTTAGTTCCGGTTGCGCTAGTAGAGGGTTTGTCTCTATCAGCGGTCCCGGCAGTTGGTACGGTAACATCCCGTTTAGTTTTGGTTTTTACATTGTTCTTACTCATGTTTGTTCCCACGAGCAGCTAGGGAAATAAAAATCCAGCTCTACAGAGCCCCGCATGTAGGACGGAGGGGTGGTTACAATGGGGTTTCCCCTGGTGCCCCAAGGTCGGGGCCCTCGCAGACTAATCATCTATTTAGCCACGCATCCCTCGGCCGGACCCCTTTGCCTTAGGATTTAGGTTTTTTGTGAGGTTGTCTCCTCTCGATCCGGGCGGTTAAGCCAAGATCCCCCAACACCTCATCCCGTGAGACATGTCCACGACAGCATGCAGGTGCCTGGTATGACGGACGGATGTCATGCTCCGTCCGGCGCCGTCTGTTCCTGTCGCAGATCCTAAGCCACGACACGACAGCCGGATCAGGAGATTGTTTTTCGACCTTTTCTGGTCTAAACCGCAGTGTTTTGCTATCACAGTGGCACCTCGGGTAGGATAGGGTAAAACCCTCACTGCGATCTACAGCAGGGAGAGGCTTTGCCTGGTAGGACTGAGTTGCGCTTAACCTGCTGCTGGGCTTGTTCGTTATGAACTGTGCCCTCGCCACCCTTGCGTTCTTAGACATTCTCTGTACATTGACCAACCTGTCGACCGAGGAACTCTATTTCGTTGATGTGTCAGTTACGCCTCTATCTCAAGTCTAAGTCTAGGATTTCCTGCTGAGCTACATTCATGAAGGTAGGTTTTTTACCTTCATTAACAATATTAATACTATTGCAAGTTAAATACTCAAGAAGAGGCTCACTTTTTGCATTTGTGTCGGTGCTTTCTCATACCACGTGGTGCGCATTGGCATTGTAATCTACGAGAACCGGCTTCTTTATATTTTTACAGTATTTGATGAGTCGCTGGACGTCCTCTGGAAGTGATTCATTTGCATCTCTGGGTAAGAAGGACGAAGCGAGAACTAGCTCTGAATTGCCATAGCAACCGAGTCGCGCCTTCCCATGGTCGGAGGTTCTTCACTACGGTTCTGAGCTACTCTGCAGTGGCAGTGTCAGCGGAGTTCAGAAGCAGCGAACCAGGCTTGAAAGTAGAGCCAAGGAATTTCGGCTTGACAGCCGCATCCTTTTGCGCTATCGTTTTCAGGATTTTTCTTCCTGTATTGTGCCTAACTGCTCTGTAGTCAGTAGTACATCAGAGAACTGCGTGTGCAATATGCCTACCCTGATACTTTATGCTACCGTACGGTAACTTAAAACAGTGAAAGGCTTCTTCACAGCATCATGGGATTGCTTTACCTTCTTCGCTGTATTGCTTTCGGGAGTGCTTCCCTCGGATCTGGCTTTTTTACCACTCTTATCCTCAGGCGCCTTCCTAGCAATTAGTTTTTGAGCTAGTTTTCGGGCCTCTTGGGGGTTGTGCTCTTCTTTAACCAGTCATTTGAAGCGTTTACGTGCAGCACCTCCTATCTTGCGCTTGGAATATTAGGGTTTTCCTGATCCCTGGTTTCTTGATTCGGGTTCGTCTGTGACGGATTAGCATGTTGTTCCAGCTTCGCAAGGCAGTCGTCTTGTTCCATCGTTCTTGGAAGAATGTTGGTGATGGTTTGGGAAATGCTAGTTTGATGAATTTATAGGTTCATCGACCTGTGTACTATAGGAAATTTTGCACATACTATTCCCACGAGTAGCTGGAGAAATGGTTGTCATCGGAAGCAGAGCACCGCATTACTCCGGAAAGCTGATAATCCTCGAAGGCCGCCTGATATCCTAGGTTGGAACCAGAAGGGTCTGATCTTCTATTCAGCCATGCATCCTTTCGCCCTGACCCACTCCAGCTTAGGATCTAGGTTTTTATTGAGGTTGTCTCCTCTCGGTCCGGGCAACTAAGCCCACCCCCTCCATCCGCCTGCGATACGTAGACGGAGTATGGTTTGTGGCTACTGTTTACTAGGTAAATCATAAGCTGGCACCGTTAATCCCGGTGCATGCTCTTACTTCCGACATTACAGCTAGGCCGGGAGGTTGGTACGGGGAGCGGTTTTCACTTAGGTCATATTACGGGATCACTCGCTTAGGCGCAACCAGGCAGTCCCACCATGTCGCAGGGCTTAGACCGCTCAGGCTTTCGGCTCAATGTGCCTGGCACGCACATCCCAAAGCCTAGGATTCTCTATCTGCCACCTGGGAACGCGCTTGATGGGGACCACCACACGGAGCCTCAGTGGTTAGACGACTAGCTATCGTAGTGACAGAATGCTAGAAACCGGGGTTCAATTCTCCAAGAGAACGGTGAAATTTTCTAGGAGAATTGGATTCTAATCGAACTACCATTCGATCTTAGGAACAAAGCGATTAATATCGTGCATTATAAATGGCGATGTGTCGCTGCTGTCAAAGGCCATTTGTAAAAAATTACATACACACAAACTACGCAGCAAGAATTACAGTAGTAGTCCTACAAGCGATTCAGCTTAAAAGCCAGAAACTAGCACCCATCACACATAGAAAAATCTCAGATAATAGGACGGTTGTTATGTCCTATACAGTCAAAATATTACTTTCTCAGTAGGATTGTTGTCAAAAAATAAATATTTTAATTTTCATTTTTTCTAGTCACATTAGTACTTCAAGCTTTATCAACTGCCTACTCATCAGTAATACTAATTTTCGTAAAAATAACATGAATCCAAGTTAGGCGTCCCTGCTGGTGCAATATATGAAAAGTTCCTTGATATTAGAAATAATACTTTGCTAGTAGAACAAAGCATTCACAATTTGCTACTGTTTGCATATGTCGTATAACTAATTTGATATTTACATATTTGTGCCAATACATACATATGTTTATAAGCTGTATGAAAAAAACTAGTATACTCTAGGGATTTATAGTTATTTTTAACGTTGCATGACATAAGAACATGTTGGTGGAAAGTTATAATTATATGTTTGCATTCGTGATGATGGCGCAAAATAAATAGCCGCAAATATAAAGAATTTTAATTATGTTATGCACCGCAGCTGATGGAACGGTTACGATAAAAGAATGCGTTCATAATGTTACGAAACAATATTAATGTAAATAGTATACATTACTTTGTAATTGAAATATACATACATACATGCATACATTTTATTGTCTACGTCCTATTTCCTACGTGAATTTGTTAGCTTTTATGTTAGGATAACATATTTTTAATTCTTTCTGGAAAAGTAATATTTGAAGGCAAATAAATATGAACTTATTATTATGAAGATAAATGTGTGTGTGTGAACTTTGTTACTAAAGGCATCACTTGCAGTATTAGGAGTATCATTGAACTCAATGTCTCCTAACATAATTTAAACAATCTAACCTTCGGGACAAAATGTTCAAAACAACTGTAGATGAGTTGAACAACAAACAAACTCATCTAGGATAAATTAAATAATATCTGCTTGGTGTTAAATTTATGAAATAATCAGGAAACAATGTCCAAGTTTACAATGGTTACTGGACAATTGGTATAAATTTAATATATTTCAACTATGCATCAACGTATAGACATACTGACGAGTGGTCGAGTGTCATTATATCTACCTATCAGCTTTTAGTGAGGTAAGGAACAATTTCTGTATTAATGGTTTAAGCAAATCAGTGAAACCGTTAGTTTAATTATACGCGAACCATATATTGCAATTTATTATTTATTTAGTAAAAGTGTAAGTTCATGTGTTGGTTAATATGAGAGACAACGTTAGAGTTTGGAAATAATACTTTGATCTAGTAACTTCTGCTGAGAATAACTATTAAAATTAGAGATGACAGATACATATGCTCTATTCTGTGTTTCAACGGTAGAAAGAGGTTTACTGTATACTTAAGTAAATGTTCAGAGTAAAAATGCTAGTAACACACTGGCTTGGTAGGTTTATAGTACCATATACTCGTAATGTAGTATTTTGATTGTCACTAATATCTTTGGTACCTAATAATGGTACGGAATCCCCAAGTTTCTTATCTTCGGCAAATTTCAGTTTGTTATTAAAATTGAAAAACAAAAAATATAATTGATTATTTGTGAGTTTTCATATGGTCATAATACATATTTATTTATGTAGTATACTATTTAAATTTCCAATTCGAATGGTCATATTTATACTATGTCTTAACGAAGTCCCTTTTTCCCTGACTTCGATGAGGAGCCTCTACTTTCTTCTTTTTTGTTGCGTTTCAAGGTTCCGCAAGAGTTCGTTAGATTAAATGATAAATGGTTGTCATATGCTTTCACTATCTACAGGCTGGACCACTTAAAATGATGCATTAAACTTATGGCCAAACTAAATAAGTAATTTAAAATCGGACCAGGTAATGTTACAGAGTTCTAAGGGAAGCACATTTTAATAAAAATATGAATTTTATACAATTCATCCTAACGTCATACCGAAATCAATTTGCATTTATTTAAATGGAATGTGGTATTTTTATTGTAAATTTCTTAAACAGCTAATTTTTTAACGTATAACTGTATAAAATATGACCGATTTTAATAAGAAATGAAATCAACAACTTATTGAAATTGCCGCCAATATTTCAAGTTTTGTAGCGCACAAATATTGTTATTTACCTGATGTATATTTGCGTACAACGCAAAGTTTCACTTGGGCTCTACATACACTGCAACCTCATCTATATCCGCGCTTACTTATGTCCACCCTCGCTTATCTCCGCGCTATAGCACTCATTTATATCCGCTCGGCATCCACCACCCGATAGTGCACGTATTCACATGAGCCAATCAGCGCGTAGCACGGCCTTTCCTCTCTGCTAACGGGATAAGAGTGGGGACCCCTCTTGAGGGGATATGAGTGAATGTTTACGTTTCGCAACCGCTGATATAGAGGAGGTTCCAGTGTATATGTCATTAAATGTCACTTGGCAACTAACAAACGTTCATTAGTTATTTACGATACAAGTGTTAAAAGTGCAATTTTGTTTCATAAGTAAAAGTTTGCGACACGAGCGTTAGCGAGCAATTTAATATGTCATGAGAAATGTCAGTCACGGTAACGCAGTGATATTTGAGAATTAGAAATGTCAAGAAAGTTTTGTTGATGTTTTTTATTCATATAAAATAATAAAACTGGATCTTGATGAGATTGATTGAAACCAATGGTGATGCCCAATGGATCCATATTACATATATAGTACTTTTTGGAATGCTAATGTATGTATATATATATCAATATTTACATCAATAAAGTAACTGTTATTAGCGTTATAAACATTTTCGCACTAGTGTTAATAGTATATTATTTTATACGGAGGAAAAGTGATACTTTTCATGGCGCGCTCATGTTGTCGAACGAAGTGAGGCTGCTAATAGAGAGCAAGCTATGAAAAGTAACTTTTCCTCTACATAAACTATGCTATTTTTTCTTCAAATGTCGGCAAATTTATGCAAAAATATCTATTTTTAATTGAAGATAAGCAGGAAGTAGGATGTTTGGACGTTTAGACCAGTTTAGACCGATGATTTTTACGAGTTGTTTCTATAGTAACTCATCATAAAACTGTCAAGTGGACATTGTCGAGATTGAAATTATGTGTTTGTACGTTGCTATAATAGCACTTTTCCGCGGCCGAAAAGTGAAAAGTAAACCTCCGGCGGAGGAAAAGTGACACTTTGCGGCCGACTGCTCAGTCGAAAAATGTCAGTTTTATTGACGTTTGAAGAAAAATTAATTATTCGTTTTGTAGCTTTTGTAGATTTCATAGTTTACATTTCATATTTTAAATTTAGCACATCTTGACTTAGCACGTTACACTTCAAGATAAGCAAATGGCAGAATAGTGATTTAAGTCAAATCTGACAAATGTCATACACATTAACATTTACGTTACGCAAAATATCGGTAAACTATGCTTGAAACTTTGATACCGCAAAATTTAAAAAATCAAATTTCATTCTTTATAATTGCAAACATAGTTGGATAAAATATTTAATAAGTGGTTGTGATGTGTTAGAAATGCCATCTTCTTACAATACAACGACAGAAAACATAAATGTGCTATTTAATAAAATGCAAATTGATTTCGGCGTGACGTCATCATGAATGTTATAAAATTTACATTGTTATTAAAATGTGCTTTTCGTCGAGCTCTATAGGTCTACCTGGTTGGATTTTAAAACTTTATTTTGCTTGGCCGTAATTCTAGTGAATCATTTTAAGTGACCCACCCTTTATAACAATAAATTGTAGCATTGTATTTGCCGGTATTATCTATCAATAAATCACTATGTTGTTTAAGGAACGTTGTAGTCCGGGTTAACCATTGGGTCCGAAGGAATTATGTGAGTAGGATTACAAAGTCAAATAGTGAGTAATATTTTATATCATCGAATGTCAGTTCCATTTTGGAGTAACAAGCGCTAAATTTTAAGTTATGCCTGCTCTGCTACTCTGGTCTTCATTTCGGTTCCCTATATATTTACTTCATGCTATGAGTATTACAAATATTAAATATATATACAGGGTGTCCCAGGAATAAAAAGACGGAGTAGCAGTAATACCAAGCTGGAATGCTAAAAAACGTAAATCCAAAATATGAAGTCTCTATTCGTACGCAAACTGCAGAAAAAAATAAAGAATTTAGTTGGCCTTACGCCGGGCCTGGACGAGCGCGGTACAAACCGAACGAATACTGCATGAATCATTTCGAATCAGCTGTGCAACGTACACTCGGTTGATTTAGAATCGACTCAAACTGCCATAAAACCCGATGAAAGTATGGTTTATTGCGGTACCTGAATGCAAAGCAGTAATAGTATGGTCAACTGTATGTAAATTACTAGATATTTATATGTATATAAAATATATTTTTCTATTAAATCCATATGCAAGGGATCATTTATAAATTCCTAAACCGATAATTTCTTAATGCGAGCTCAACATATGTATAGTTAAATCGCTATCGCATACAATTTCACTATAATTCTAAGTATTTATGTAATTAAGAAATTACATGAATAAGAATATGTATGGGGGCAAGATATAAAAGTCTATTACATATTAGTGGATCGAAAAACGCGTTTTTTTCTGCAATACAATTCTAATAACGCGGAAAACTTGCGCATAGGCGTCATTATAAATGAAAGAATATTAAAAAAAACTTTTTCAAAATTTGAAATCGCGCAGAAGGCTTAAAGTTACCAAAAAGGTCAAAATACCAGTAAATTTCAAAAAAAATTAAAAAATTAGAAAAAATACATTTTTTGTTGTAATAGTGAAAAAAGTGTTTTTAGAGTGTCCTTAACGCATACAAAGAATAATTAGATCCATACTTGGTTTACTGAATTCGCGCAAAAGGTCTAAAGTTACGGATTGTATCGCAAAAAAACGATATTTCATGATTTTCGACGATTTTTAAACATGTGCCAAAACCCATAAAAGTTTTATTTTTAATTTGTAATAGTGTAAAAACCATTCAAAATAGTTTTCCCAATCCAGAAAAAATAGTTTCAGGCCTGTTATTCCTTAACTGTATTCGTGCAAAAGGCCTAAATTATAGTATAAGTTAAGTTATAGTCCCGTAAAAACGCTGTTTTCCATATCTGATGAGTGTTTATTTAACACATTAGGTTTGTAGTAAGACTCTAACAAGTGATTTCCACATTCACCCTACGCAACCAACCAACCAGGGTGAATTTTATTTACAATATTTACAGTAAGTATTTACTTTGTACAATGCATATGTTCGTTGTAGGCAAAAGATTATTTACATAGAAGCCCCTTTGAGTTCTGACTTTTAATTAAATGTGGGCATCAGTTGTCTTGATTTTAAAGTAGCTCTAATATAACCATCTCGATTTTCATGCCCGCACAGTTTTTCTGCTGTTTCTGTAACCAGGTTTACATACCTCTCAACTGACTGGGTGAGGCATGGGAATTTGAGGTAGTTAAACACTGATAGCACTTTGTCTTTCAACAAAGAAGCAATGTGTTCAGTTGGCATCTTGGAAAGTAGTGGCGGCGGTGTTAACTTGCAGATTGACCAATCAATTACTTCGATATAGTCGTTTGCACTAAAATTTATTGAAGGTATTTTGAAGTCTGTTACGTAACCTTCAGCCGATGGGTCATTTCTGGATTTAAGGATCCTCCTGTAGCCAAGTTCTCTAATGTGTGGTCTCTCATCCATTATCATAGCCAACATAATATTTTCAGGGCGTCAACCCTGCTCGCAACTTTAGGTCTTTTGCGCGAATTCAGTAAAACAAGAATGGGTCTAATTACTTTTTGTATGCATTAAGAACACTCTTAAAAACACTTTTCTCACTATTACAACAAAAAATGTTTTTTTTTGTAATTTTTGCATTTTTTTTAAATTTACAGGTATTTTGACTTTTGTTTTGGTAACTTTAGGCCTTCTGCCCAATTTCAAATGTTGAAAACAAACATTTTTAAATTTTTTATTTATAATGACGCCTATGCGCAAGTTTTCCGTGCTATTAGAATTGTATTGCAGAAAAAACGCGTTTTTCGATTCACCCTATTACATATACATACTTTAGAGAATGAATGTTTGCATGATGGTGCAGAAAATGTCCTTCAGAACCAACCAATAATTCAAAAGTTTTTTTTCTGTGTATTACTTTGTTTTCAGTTTGACTGCCTTTTCGTTTACCTTCTCTATTATTTGAAATAAATTATTATTTGTTTACTGCGTGTGTTTTGTTATAAATTCTCGAATAAAATCAGTGTTTTTAACGAAACAAACTTAAGATGAACATAGATTCCTGTCTAGCTGCTTCGATAAATAATGTTTCTTATAGTTCTAAAATTGATTTGTATTATTATTTTATTTGCGTTTATATGTCATTAATGGTAATGGGTGTTGGCAAACGCTATACTACGTAATAAGGCAGATATTAAAAGTATCTGAAAAAGAATATATTTCTGCAGCGATCTTCCCATTCATTTCACATTACGTAGCTATTTTACCTGCTCATAAGCAAATTGCTTTATTACTACAAACATCCAGTTAAATGTTGAAAGTTTCTGTGTGCGACATTAGGTCTACGTCGCTTGCCGGGTGAGTCGATTTTAAATCAACCGAGTCACAGAATAAACAGAAAGGACAAGTTTGTCGGAACCTTTGATGTTTTAGTGGCGATTCTGAGTGACCTTGAGGCTATTGATGTCATTTTGAAAATATGTTCAAGAATGTTGGCGGAAAAGTTTGAATTAGATTTCAAGCATCTAGGTTAGATATCTTCGAAATGTACATTAAGTATAAGATAATTATATATAAAAATAGGTTTTAAACACGAATTACACAACAAATTTTACAGTTACTAGAAATATCTATCATATTTAATTATGCTTTACTATAATTAGAATAGTTGCTAACATACATAAACCAAGTAGGTAAAACGTACAAAACACAAAATCACTAAACTCACAACTAAAAACTAACCTCCAAACACATTCAAACAAACAGCAGACATGTAAACAACATTCCAGGAATATTTGGACATATTTTAGAAATGGCGTCTGCCAGTCATGCCCACAAAAACCATGACATCAATTTTAAGGCTTTTGTCCTTTCTGTTTATTCTGTGACCGAGTGTACATACGATAGATACACAGTTATTCAGTCTGTTGCAAGCTGTTGGATCGTTCGTTCGTATGTATACATTCAGTCAGGTCCGTAATAGAATTTTCTAATATAAAAATTTCGTACGAAAATTAATAAATTTTGAATTTTTTAATTTCTTCGTTATTTGGTATATTTAGGTGTGATCCTGTTCGGACATTACATATTTACTATTCCGTCTTTTTATTGCTGGGACACCCTGTACTGCGTTATTAAGATAATATTCTTGAAAATGGGTCTCTTGGCCAGTGTAGAAGCACGTTAGTAGGCTGTGTGTGGAGATGTGTTCGGGATTGCTTATAAACAAGCAGTAACATGAAATTTCAGATTATTACTATTATTAATATTAACAGATCGATAGCCGCAGTAGTTAGGCGGCTGACTATCTTTATGGCGAAATTATAGGAGAGAGTTTCAATTCTCCGGAAAGATGGTGACATTTTTCTCGGAGAATTGAAATTTAATCGACCTACCATTCGCTGTTGGGAGAAAAGTGATTAACAGCGCGGCATTATAAAAGGCGGTAACAAAGACATTTGAACACAATTATCATTGTTATGATGATCATCATTGATACTTTTCTTTGTCCAAATTTGGATTTATCTATCCCGACCACAATCCTTAGGCCACCTAATTTTAAAGGGTCGCTGCATAAAATATGTACTTTGAGCAGACTTTCCAACAAAGTGAACCCCGATACATATGGAGCTAATACAGCACATTAGCAAAGGAAAACAATGAATCCGAAATAACTGAAAAATTGATCATGAAATGCAGGATGATGTAAATCAGTATGGCATCAAATTATCATGAAATATGGTACATAAAACGATAACCGAATACAAATCGTGTATGCATACAGAATATGTGAATACCATAATTAAACGCATCCGTGCAAAATATTTGTCAAGGATACGTTCTACCATAAACCCTTCTGGAGAATTTATTTTTCAATTTACCCAAGATATCTAAAGATACTACTGTTTTCTTCTAAAATGGCTATGATTATTTTTTGTCTGAATCTATCGATGTAAATTCTTCAATATATGCTATTTTTTCCTATAAATTGTGTTGTGTTTCATTCTTTATTTTAAGCGTTAAATTATTAACATTGTAAATTATATAAGCATTATATTTGCATTCAACCTGAATCGTCATGAAAACAAATAAGATAAGATTAACCTGTAATTAACTTATGTAATGTAAATATGTTTTTCTCTTCGCATTTTAGTAATTGTTTCTTGTTTGTTAATTATCATTTGGCTGGCGGTGGTATTTTTCATTGTTCTTGGTACTATTTATTTGTGGTTAATAAACGTGTTATTACGGGAATTTGTTTATTAAATTAATGTCCTTTTTAACGTGATGTTCAAACGTAGGTCTTAATGGACGTACCGGTTGCATGTAGGAATATAGATTAATCCCAGATACGATTCAAGCAGATCAATTGTTTGTGAATAAAGTTAAATTTATCCATATGTGTATATGTATATAGAAAACGGAAAAACATTTAAATATAATTTCGTTTAAACCAGGATTATATTTTTCAGTGCATATTATTCGGTTTAAACTTATCTTTTTCTTAAGCAGAAAAAGTGTTTCTGTGGCTGTTTCAGAACACGGTTCCCGAAATTTGCTATTACACACACAACTAGGAGTGAGCGATATCACGTGTTCGATATCGTTAATAATATCGGTAAATATGCAAAAATTCAAATAGCCATCTATCGATGTTATCGGCAATTTATACATATGTATGTATATCGATATTTCTTTGAATTTCAACGAATTCGATAACATTCAATATTATTTTTCTCTAATTTTAAGTGTAAATTTAATTGAATTTGTACAGTTATTTCCTCAAAACACGTATTTACTTGTTAATGTATACTAAATTCAGTTTTATTTAATAATTAATATATGTATTTTTTGACCTTTATGTACTTATCTTTTAATTCCTGATTTATTTTCACTTAGAGGTCAATAAAACAATAAATAATTAAATACCAATTTATTATATTATTTTTTTATTTTATTATATATTTATATTTATTCCATAAATAAATAAATTTGGTATTTAATTATTTATTGTTTTATTGACCTCTAAGTGGAAATAAATCAGGAATTAAAAGTTATTTAATAATGTATTATTATTCTCTACATTATAATAGATATATGTACTTATTATAATTATATATAATTTTCTAAATCTAAACCGAATATCCGATTTGTCTATGCAGATAGATTATCTAGATTTAATATAGAATTTACTTTAATAGTCAATTTACTGAAGCAAAAGGTGTATATGAAATATGTGTAAATTTATCACAGAAGCTGAATTTGTAATTTATTTTATAGCATGCTATTTAAAAAATCGAAGTTGATGCCCACTTTCGGTTAACCGGAAGTGATATGTACCTATTCAAAAATTTTTCACGTGATAGATTATATTCAAGCATATCCAACTGCAAAATTTTGTTTTAAAAATCCAGTTCCGTTTGTATAATACTTTTAATAGGCCATTCTCACCAATCACCCTGTATGTCGACATTTATCGATAAATCTTTTCGGAACTATCTACAACAATATGGCAGCTACTATTTTGTAATCAATTTGGAGATCACTTTTAAGTTTAGACATTCAAATCGGAAACATACTTTCGACACCCCTTAAGTTAAAATGTTAAATTTTTTAGCGCATTAATAGTTTATCTTGTTATAATGAATAATGATTATGCTAAATAATACGATGCTATCGTGACGGTATATTCGGCGTGATAAGAATACTAATGTTTAAACAAGTCATTCAGTGATTATTTGATGGGAAACTTAAAGAGAAGTGCTAATATCTTTAGGTTATGTATTTGAAGGAGAATATAGCTTTTCGTTGACTTAGCAAACAGACTAAGCATGTTATAAATGTGTATTTGCATACACCTCGCCGTAACTGCATTTATTGTGTACCTATTAGATATACTTATACATAACATAATCTAGCACTATATGCAATATGTTCTTGTGAATTATGTTTCGATGCTTTCTAAAGTTTTGCAATGTAACACATACCTATGTACATTCGAAAATAACTTTTCCACTAAAATCAATTTAAAAATAATATGTCCCTACGTGCGTAGCTTGTCTGTTGGTCGAATTGAACCGTATATTTATATTTACTTACAATTTGGCCATCACATGTAATGGCAATATTTATAAGGTCGTTGTTCTTTACATTTCGCTTCCTGAAAGGTCAAACGTCAAAATACTAAAGAACTATCGATTTTTATATTTAAAGTTATGTGCAATGATATTTCCTGGTTGTTATTGATCGTGTAGTTTTTATAATGTCTAAACTTTTGCTAATATAACCGTAGCTCACCTGAACTTTTACAAGTTTAGTAGTTCAATGGTGACCAGTAGATATTTTGGTCGAGTAATGTGTTTTTATATCCCTGGTGTTTGCATACACATATACAGTGTGGTTATAAAGTTTGGAACCAAACTTATAACCGCATTATTTTTGCATTTTAGGAAAAACGCTCGGACAGGTAAATTTTTTTTTTAAAACGCCATCTTTTGACATACAATTTTTTCTATGACGTCATTGGTTTTAGAGTGATGACGTCATCAACCTTTTAAAATAGCAGCCATAGGTATTATTTTTTATCGTTTTTGGTAGATCTTTATATCCTCCAAATAGTGATATAAAACAATTGGTATGCTGCATCACAATTTTTTTTTAAAATAATATAAATTTATAAAAAAAATAAGAAAATTTTATTTTTCTACAAAATTAAAATTAAATTAAAAAAGTACATCTGAACTTAAATTTATTGCAACAGTTGACGTAAATTTTCAAAATGGACCCCACCAACCAACTGACACTGTCCCAGCCGAGTGTAAACACTTAGTATACTCGCCTCAATTATGTCTGGGGATATTTGTGTAATTT